>JARSSU010048070.1:0-34396 GCA_029619165.1 Eurosta solidaginis | reverse complement strand
AAGCATAATGCTATCCCAAATTAAATTGAATGTGGGCGAAACACGTGCGGTAAATTAAAGTCCAGTCCGTTTAGATAAAACTGTTATCAGTTCTGCACACTGGTGAGTTTTTGTGTGTGCACTGCTTGACTGAACTCTTCCGCACAAAGTGTTATATTTGTGGTGCCACTCAAAAGATATGAATAATGAGTTACGGTACAGTTACCGGCCTAACCGAGATAGCTCTTGGTTTGGTTTTGTCAACTACCCATGCGATGGATAAGATGTTTAATGATTGCTTCACATAGAGTTATCGCCTCGAGAAAAAAATGCAGCTTAGGATGAGCAGATAAAGAGAGTGTAAAGGCTACGTTCCACGAAATCCAGAATAAATTTAAAAAGTGTACTGGATTGATAGTATATAAACAAAACAGGTTTCGGCAATACATGACGGCACACTGCTCGTAGTTTTTCGAAAATTCTGAGGCTAGTGCTGAGATTACGGGCTGTGTGAGTGTAACGCTTTAATCAAAGATCGACACTCTCCTCTGTCGCATTAAGCATCTGCGTACATATAAATATCCAAGATTTGAAATTTTGCGGTCGAGACTAAAAACTATACATAGATCTCTATCCATGGTTTAATATGACCTGTTGCAGTTTGCAAAATCGTGAGTGCATAGTACTGATATATAAAATCAGCAATTTTACCTATTGGTCAACTTTCTGAGGAAGCACAGGAAGCCCGTAACAAAGATGTGAGACGATTCAGGATGATATTTGTGTGTTATCATCGCAAAAGTCAGTCGCGTGAGAGCACGATAGAGATCTTGTGAATATGTATGCTTATAACATCGGATCCTTTAGTTAACAGTTTTAGGAGATACCTAAGAAAAAATTTAAAAGTCTGACTTCAGAAGTCTTAAATTTACTGTCCCCCGATAATGTTGAGGAGTCAATAAATACCCCAGTTGTTTCAAGCCTTCACATAGTGGACCGAAAAACAAGGATGGGTTAGTAAAGTTTATAAATACATACCTATTAGACTGGGTTGATTTATTAACCGATATCGCGCCCTCGATTTTTTCGATAGGAGTTGGGCTCAGGAAAAAAAACACACAATAACAATTTTCGAGCCTGCGATGGCGAAAGGGTAAATTTTACGAAAACGTTGACGATAACTGTTTTTTGATATATATGGCGCGATATCTGTTAACTTTTGTCTATACAATCGCCCCAGGTTAATGCCTATACCTACATATTTACTTACAAACTACAATCTACTATACTCTAAATAGTACGCCAGAAGTAAAAGTGAAAAAAAATATTTATTGTGAAATAGATCGCCCTGCCTCATGCCCCATTGTGTGGATGAACGTGGGTGATGGTATTGGTCATCATGTCTTGCATAGACTAGTCATTAAATAGGCATTAAGATGTTAAAAAAAATGTACAAAATAAAAATGTTACGTAACTAAAAGGTTAACGAAAAAAATTACAAAGGCCAGAGTGCGACTATGGCACGCAAGCGCGCTACACAACTAATTACTGCATTAATTGCGAAGAGAACGTGAATGAAAGCGAGATTTACCAGTGCAAAACTTAAAAATTTAGAAGATAGTCGATACAACGTAATTATAAAAACGAATTCGTTTGTGAGATAAATTATAAAAAAATTATTGAGACACTTAGTGGAGGACATCGATTTGTATGACGAAAGTTAACCGATATCACGCCCTCGTTTTTCGAAAGGAGCTCAGGAAAAAATACTCCATACCAAAAATAATGTTCGGCCTGCGAAAAAATGGCGAAAGGGTAAATTTTTCGCCAAATCCTCCCCAAAACCAAAAAATCAAAAACTGTTGTAAAAACGTGGCGATAACAGTTTTTTGATATTTTTTGGTTTTGGGAGTGTTTTGTCGAAAAATTTACCCTTTCGCCTTTTTTTCGCAGACTCGAAAATTTATTTTTTGGGTATGCGTAGTGGAACTTTTTTTTCCTGAGCCCAAATCCTATCGAAAAATCGATGGCGCGATATCGGTTAATAAATCGAGCAGTCTAATGTTTAATCAAAATTAATGCTTTTGTTTTGTTGTTTTGTTTTTGTTGTTTGTAAAGTACTTGAAGTAGTTCCCGGTAAAATTAGATATAGTGTGCCCCTATTCCATCTATCAGCCTGAAAATGCTTGTTTTTTTATCAGTACAAAGGCCAGTAACAAGTAAGGATGGGACTGGACTGCATAGACTTCCACACCTTTCATGAATGGGGCTAAACAATATCTTATCCCAGTCGTAATATCCAAATAAGCGGATGTATAAGATATGACATATATAGTGAACAGATGTACATACCTAAGCGATAAAATAACATAATTAAAACATTACTTGGATTGGAAAGTTGGTAGGAAAGGAGATATATTAGTCAATCAATTGCGCTCCTTTATATTTTTACTCTCATAAATATTTTTGCAATTTCTCTGTCAAAATTTAGAAATCAAAGTTAAGCAAGAATATGTCTTTATATAAGGCGACATTTTTTCGCTCATTTTTGTCCATTTATATAAAGGAAGTGCTTAAATTTTTTTTATTTTATTTTATTTTCTCCTTTTCTTACATTTTCTGGTGTCTAACCTATCTGTTAGTTTTACGCTTGTAGCTCAATGAGAACTTACATAAAAATCAATCCCAAAATTCCCCTCCGCTCCGTTTGATTTTTCTGAATATCTCACGTGCGCCCCCTAGTGAAACTTTTTGTAATGCTCATCGGCTGTCATCGACCTCTGAATTAGCTCTAAATTTTAGCCTCTAGCTCATCGAGAAGTTACTAAAACTCGGTTTCAAATTTCCAAATTAGTATCTAATTTTTTCGATCCGTGCGCCACCTAACGGATTTTTTCTCCTTTTCTTACATTTTCTCGGCGTCTTATCCTATCTGTGAAGCTTACAGTTGTAGCTCAATGAGAACTTACATAAAAACTATCCCAAATTCCCTCCGTTTCGTACGATTTTTCTAAATATCTCATCCGTGCGCCCCCTAGCGAATCTTTTTGTATCGTGTCAGTCGGCTGTCATCGACCTCTGAATAGTTTGAAATTTCAAGTCTCTAGCTCATCGAGAAGTTACTTAAAAGCTGGTTCAAAATTTCAAATTCTTATCTAATTATTTCGATCCGTGCGCCACCTAACGATTTTTTTCCTTTTGTAGCATTGTCACGGTGTTCTAACCTATGTGTAAACTTCACGTTGTAGCTCATGAGAAGTTACTTAAAATCGATTGCAAAATTTGTATGAAAAGCGGACAAACATTCAAACGACCTAATATAAGGAGTAAATAGATAGTACTTGTGAGAGGATACAAAGTTTCACGTTTTCTGTGGTCTCCATGAATAACTACGCCATGAATCACTGATCTCAAGAATGTATGACGTAAACGTAAGCACTTGGTGAAATTTGAAGCTCTCTAGCTGTTCAATGGTGTAGAAATTGCGAAAAGGTTTCTCATCTGCACAATCGGTTTTGTGAGGGTCATATGCTAATATATACGACCGATCTCTCGAATTTTTCAGACAACAGTATATGCTATATACGTGAGCATTTGGTGAATTTTAAGCTTCTATCTGTTAAAATGGTGTAAAAATTACGAAAAGTTTCTTAACTGAACAATCGGTTGTATGGATACGTATCATATATACCCCGGATCTATACAATTTTTTTCAGACAATTTTTAAAAAATCGGTTCCATGGAGGGATATAGTCTATAGTGGTTCCGATTCAGCCGGTTCCGAAAAATGTCTAATGGGACACTTTAAATATAACTGCTCCCAAATTTTCATCAAGATATCTCAAATGGGACTAGTTTGCATACAAACAGATAGACGGGCATGGCTAAAACAACTCAGCTCTTCATCCTGATCATTTCGGTATACTATTGGTGGGTCTATTTAGTTTCCTTAAGGACTTACAATTTTGAGACTCGTGACAAACTTAATATACCATTCATTTTCATGAAAGGTATAATTAGCAATTCCAAATTTGTAACCGGGTCCAAAAAAGAGACCGGTTCTAAAAGTAATCATTCCAAAAAAAAAAAACTCGTCTAACGCGGATTAATTCCAAAAAAAAAAAGTAGGAAGCTAAGTTCGCTAACCGAACACTTATACTCAGTTGAGAGCTGTGGAGACATAGGTAGGGGTGAAAATCACCCATGTTGTAAAAAGAACCCAGGTAACCCTGAATGTGTTTTGTATGCACATGTGTAATCAATGGAAGGTATTAAAGAGTATTTTATAGGGAGTGGGCCATCTAGTTCTATAGATGGATCGCTGCATTTAGGGATATCGTCCTATAAATAAGGTGGCCAGAGCTGCCTGCTATGAATTGTGTTTGTACGATATGGGTATCAATGACAGGTGGTAATGCTACTTTTAATAAACAGGGAGTGGCGCCTTAAGTTTTCTATAGAGTGGACGCCCGTTTCGAGATATCGCCATAAAGGTGGACCAGGGGTGACTCTAGAATTTTGTTTGATACGATATGTATCAAACGTAAGGTGTTAATGAGTGATTTAAAGGGAGTGGGCCTTAGTTCTATCTGATGACCACGTGTGTTTTACTGCCTGTTTTCGTTTCGCGATATCGCCATAAAGTGGACGGCAGGGTGACTGTAGATGTGCGTTTTTGTACGATATGTATCATACGATGAGGTGTTATGAGGTATTTTAAAAGAGTGGGCCTTAGTTCTATAGGTGGACGCCCCTTTTCGGAATATCGCTCTAAAAAGGTGGACCAGGGGTGCAACTCTAGAAGTTGCGTTTGTAGCGATATGGGTATCAAGTGAGAAAGGTGTGTAATGAGTATTTTAAAAAGGGCGTGGGCCTTAGTTCTATAGGTGGACCGCCTTTTCGAGATATCGCCATAAGCGTGGACCAGGGGCAACTCTAGGATTTGTTTGTACGATATGGGTATCAAAATGAAAGGTGTTAATGAAGTATTTTAAAAAAGGAGTGGGCCTTAGGTTCTCATAGGTGGACGCCTTTTCGAAATATCGCGCCATAAGTCGACCAGGGTGACTCTAGACATTGTTTGTACGATATGGTATCAATGAAAGTGTTATTGAGTATTGCTAAAAGGGAGCGTGCGCCTTAGTTCTATAGGTGAAACAGCCCTTTTCGAATATCGCCATACAAGTGGACAGGGTGACTGCTAGAATGCGTTTGTACACGCTATGGTATCAACTGCAAGTGCTAATGAGTGTATTTAAAAGGCGTGGCCTAGTTCTATAGGTGGACGCTTTTCCGAGATATCGCCATAAAGGTGAACCAGGGGCGACTCTAGAATGCTGTTTGTACAATATGGGTATCAACTGCAAGTGTTAATGAGTATTGTTAAAAGGGCGTGCGCCCTTAGTTCTCTAGGTGGACGCCTTTCCGAATAATCGCCATAAAGGTCGACCAGGGGCGACTCTAGAATTTGTTGTACGATATGGTATCAATGAAGGTGTTATGAGTGTTTAAAAAGGAGTGGGCCTTAGTTCTATGTGTGGAACGCCTTTTCGCGCTATCGCCATAAAGTGTGGACCAGGGGTGACTCTGGAATTTGTTTGTACGATATGGGTATCAAATGAAAGTGTTATGATATTTAAAAGGAGCGTGGCCTTATTCTATAGGTGGACGCCTTTTCGAAATATCGCCATAAGGTGGACCAGGGGGTGACTCTAGAATTTGTTTGTACGATATGGGTATCACATGAAAGTGTAATGAGTATTTTAAAAGGCGTGGGCCTTAGTTCTTAAGGTGGACGCCTTTCGAAATATCGCCATAAGGTGGCCAGGGTTGCGACTCTAGAATTTTTTTGTACGATATGGGTATCAAATGAAAGGTGTTAATGAGTATTTTAAAAGGAGTGGGCCTTGTTCTATATGTGGACGCCTTTTCGAGATATCGCCATAAACGTGGACCAGGGTGACTCTAGAATGTGTTTGTACGATATGGGTATCAAATTAAGGTATTAATGAGGTTTTAAAAGGGAGTGGCCCTAGGTTGTATATGTGAAGGCGTTTTCGAGATATCGACCAAAATGTGGACCAGGTGATCCAGAACATCATCTGTCGGTACCGCTAATTTATTTATATATGTAAACCACGAACGTATTCCTTCCAAGATTCCAAGGGCTTTTGATTTCGCCCTCAAACTTTTTCATTTTCGTCTACTTAATATGGTAGGTGTCCACACCCATTTTACCAGTTTTTTTCTAAAGTTATATTTTGCGTCAATAGACCAATACATTACTATGTTTTCATCCTTTTTTCGTATTTGTATATAATTATGGCATTTTTTCATTTTTCGTAATTTTCGATATCGAAAAGTGGCGTGGTCATAGTCGGATTTCGGCCATTTTTTACACCAAATACAAAGTGAGTTCAGATAAGTATCGTGAACTGAGTTTAGTAAAGATATATCGATTTTTGCTCAAGTTATCGTGTTAACGGCCGAGCGGAAGGACAGACGGTCGACTGTATAAAAACTGGGCGTGGCTTCAAACGATTTCGCCCTTTTTCACAGAAACAGTTATCGTCCTAGAATTAAGCCTCTACCAAATTTCACAAGATTGGTAAATTTTTGTTCGACTTATGGCATTAAAAGTATCCTAGACAAATTAAATGAAAAAGGGCGGAGCCACGCCCATTTTGAAATTTTTCTTTTATTTTTGTATTTTGTTGCACATATCATTACTGGGAGTTGAATGTTGGACATAATTTACTTATATACTGTAAAGATATTAACTTTCTTTTAAATTTGATTTATATTTTTATTAAAAGTGGGCGTGTCGTTCTCCGATTTTGCTAATTTTTATTAAGCAGACATATAGTAATAAGAGTAACGTTCCTGCCAAACTTCATCATGATATCTTCAACGACTGCCAAATTACAGCTTGCAAAACTTCTAATTACCTTCTTTTAAAAGTGGGGCGGTGCCACGCCCATTGTCCAAAATTTTACTAGTTTTCTATTCTGCGTCATAAGTTCAACTCACTACCACAGTTTTCATCGCTTAATGCGTATTTGGTAATGAATTATCGCACTTTTTCGATTTTTCGAAATTTTCCGATATCGAAAAAGTGGCGTGGTTATTGTCCGATATCGTTCATTTTAAATAGCGATCTGAGATGAGTGCCCAGGAACCTACATACCAAATTTCATCAAGATACTCAAAATTACTCAAGTTATCGTGTTAACGACAGACGGACGGACGGACGGACGACATGCCAATCGAATTTTTTTCGATACTGATGATTTTGATATATGGAATCTATATCTATCTCGATTCTTTATACCTGTACAACCAACCGTTATCAATCAAAGTTATATACTCTGTGAGCTCTGCTCAACTGAGTATATTACCAGACCCAGAAACCCTCTGCAAGAAAGTTTTTGGTTTTACAAAAGTAAAAAGTTCCAAATGTAAAAGGCATAATATAAGTACCCGTACGTAATCTATCTCAGAAATTAACTTGCTAGCTGAGAGCAGTGGACAGGAAATTGTGCATCGGTCATTGCAGATATGGAGTTACAGGAGGCTGTTATTATGTTAAACTTGTTTTCTTAGTTTGTTTTGCCTCGTCAACGACTACAACGACATTCACATAGACGACACATGCTACCGACTCTCAGATAATTAAAAAATTGGGCATAGAATCTTAGATTCTATGCACATACAACAGAAATGGCTTCTAACTGGTACTAAGTCCACATGTTGTTCATGCTGTGCGTTGGTGGAAGAGTCATCCGACTTAAGATATTTACACTGAAATGGCTGCAAACTTGCCAGAGCACTGCGCTCAGAACTGTTGCGGGGGGACATCTCCGTGAGTAGTTACTATAAAGAATTTCGATACCATAGAATACAACTGTTCAATCCAAAACATGAGGGACCTTCAACCTTATTCACACAGAGTGATTTCCAGAGTTCAGTATTACATTTCTGTAGAAAAAGCAGACCTCCCAAGGAGTTGAGCGTCACCCCGGATCAACGTCTTATCGTTTTTAATAGTTATAGCAATTTGTACAATTATTGTTATGGTTATGGTTATAGTAACGGTAACGGCAATGGCATCCTGAACCTCTAACACCCCTCTCACTATGGTCCACCTCTGTTGAAACTGCAAGTTTCCTTGGACTCCCGTTAGAGTACATGTGATCGGTAGCATCTATTGGTTGGGGCGAAGCACTGCTACAATAACATCATGGCTTCCTGAAGTATAAAACAGGCGTGAGTACCAAGTAATCGTGAGTTCGATGTATAAACATACTACACCTCGCCTTAAAAAAAACGAATATTTTTAAGTTAACTAGAGATCGCCCAGTGGTTGAACTTTAACTACAACTGAGGGGAGTTTACCTGAAACAAATTATTTCGCGTTTTCCGAGAAGAGCTTTGCCAGCTTCTTATCGATAACAAACAATAACTACAAGTTTTTGTATTAACTCCGGCTTATTATCGATAGCGATTTGTCATAATCGAGTAATCGGGTGATTATCGGCTTCTTATTGGCATCTTTTCGGCTTGTTATCGATGGTTTACAGATGTGTTATCGATTTGATGGTGAAGCTTTTACGGTACCTGTTTCATAAACAAACCTATGGGTCGTCGCCAACTCCGGTAAAAAATTGATAAGTTTTCGATATGAAATCGAAACAATTTTGAAATCAAGTTGATAAAAAATTGCTAACACTGCCATTAAAAAATCTATAACTTTGTGATAACAATAAATCGGTATATTTGTAATAACAAATCCATAATTTTTCTAAAAATAATCGGCAACTGTTCGTTAATAAAACGATAGCTTTTTCATAACATTTTATTAGCAAATCGATAACCCTTCGATAACAAATCGATAAATTTTTAATAATATATCCATTCAATTGCTATAAATTATCGATGACTTTATGATAACATTTCGATAACTTTTCTTTAAATAATCGATAAACTTTTATGTAATTAATTTTTGTTTTTCGATGCCATTTTGATTAAAAATCGATAACTTTTTTATAAGAAAATCGATTTTTTCGATGATAAATCGATAATTTTTCGTTAACGAATTGGGGACACTTCGATAAGAAATTGATTACTTTTCGAAAACAAATCTGTATCTTTTTGATAACATTTCGATACTTTTTCTATAAATAATCGGTAGATTTTCTATAATAATAGTTAAATTTTCGATAATAAACCGATAAATCGTCAATAAAAAATCCAGAACTTATCCTATATCCTACCAAAGCTTTTGCTTATGCTTATACTTACCTTATGCTTATGTTTTGGATCCCCTCTGCCCTGAGCAACGATGTTTACACCTTAAAACCCTGTCTGTACATCAAGCTTTGCGGCTACTTGGTACTGATGCGGTTTTTGGCTTCGGGAACGCAGCCATTTGCAGCGAGTTTAAGCAAATCTTCATTCTATAGTTTCAAGAATTTTTCCATTGCATTAGGCATCTTGTAGCCAGCTACTAAGGGCTTCAGAGTTGCCAGATCTCGAGGCAGCAGTTATGCTACGTTCTAGAGAACTTCGAGTATTTGCCAATAGACATAACATAATAATAACTATAACATAAGTTCTGATGCCTAATTGGGGTTTCCCGTTTGGTCCTCAAACAAATTCTGATAACACAATCATCTATGTGTGGTCTTTATTGATCGGCCAGTTCGACCTTACCTAAGCACCCTATAAAAGTTATTTCTTTTATACACACGATAACGATTTTTTTCTAGGTCATAGACTTATACTGAAGATGCGTGCAATTTGTAAAATTTGAAATTCAATTAAAAAATTATAGCACAAGCTGCGTATCCATAAAAATGAAATAATTTTGCACCGCTTTCGATTTCAACGGCATCACGCTAATGAACTTTCATAAATATGTATGTATGAAATGGCTGTATATATCTGTTACATTTACAGCATATTTTATGCATTTACGCGTTAAAAAAATATTTACAATTATTTCACGCAATTATAAAAACTTAAACATAATTAAATAAACATTCGCATAAATATTTACAGCAGCGTAGAGTCGTGATTGTCTGGCATATAAAGAATTGCAATGCTAGCTGGAGTTGTTGCTACTGGTTGCACGCAATAGCCATGCGCTGCAACAATAAAGGTTTTTTCCACATTTTTTATTTAATTCATTTATTTCTCACTAATTAATAATGTCTTTTCTCTGCACTTTGCCTCACACAATGAGTAGCAGCAACAGCAACAAGTGTGACGCACAGCAGCTGCAATCTATTATGGCAAGAATGATGTTTGCCATGTTTAAGTTGCGCATGCGCAGCAGCGTCAAAAATGATGCAACTTCATTGTTTATAATTACTTTATGGTCATTTTATTGTTGTTGGCCAACGTTTGTCTATGCTTCGCTTATTCTTTTACTGCACCAATTATATGCAGTGTTGCCATTTTAGCTTTTTTCAAGCTAGGTTTAGCTTTGTTTTTCTCCGTTTAGCTTGAAAAGTTTAGAGTTAGATTTAATTTTTTTCGGTTTTTTGTAGAAATCTTTTAGCGCTTTCTAGCTTTTTCAAAATTTTAGAAAATCTAGATAAACAGTTTTATGTGGATTAAATTTTAAGAACATGGAGTGAATTTAGGCTAGATTTAAAAAATTTGAGGGGCTAAGGAACAGATAACGTTAACATTATGGTAGGCAGATATCGAGGCGTAGTAACTTTGTTAAGGCACCATCATCCTAATATCATTTTCGTTCCGTGTGTTTGCACTCGATTCTATTACTCTTTCATCTGCTTCGAAACCGCTTCCGAATGAAATTGAATTTTTGATTTCAGAAATATTTAACTAGTTTTCTAAGTCCACATGTAGACAAAAGTGCTATGCAATGATACATACTTTTACTTTTTTGGATACTCGGGTTTTACACACGGGCAAAAAATTGCAGGCCAGAAAAAAGCACAAGGACATTAAGTTTGATAGTAAGTTTTTGCAGAACTTCGATACGTAAAAAACGTCGATTTTTACACTTTTTCAAGCGATACCCTAATTTTTTTTTGAATTTTTGCGATAAAATTTTGAGGCATCGCTGAAACGCTATGGAATTTAAACTGAATGTTGTTTTTGAGACGGAGATTCTAAAGGTATGAGCAAAATTAATGTGCCCTTCTAATGCTCGAAACTATCATCAATCAAAGTAGCGATACTTTTTTTGTCATTTTCAATATTGACAGTTTTTTGCTTATAGCTTTTTGAAGCAACTGAGTATTGAAATTTGGATTATGCACAATAATAGCCCGTCAGGGACTAAAAATACTTGGGGCTTCAAATTCGATGTGCCCTTTCAGTTTTGAAGGTAGAGGCAGAAAAGTGGAAGCACTTGGTTGCGTAAATTTTTTTCAGGAGCATATTTTTTTGTGGGCACAGCTACAATTTTAATTTTATCACGTCATACCCGTTTGTTAATTTTTTCTCTACACCACAGTGGTATACCATCAATTGCCTCATCTTGGAATATTCACGCAAAGAAAGTTATTAATGTTTGTATATGGGGCAAATATACGAAATTTCCGACAAAAATTGGCAATCGTCAAAAAGTGTAGACAATTGTTAAACCAGTTTTTATTTAAAAGTAAATGAAAAGAGACACAAATTTGGTACAAAAAATATAAATAAAAAAAAATTACAATTTTTGACGATTGCCAATTTTTGGCGAAAATTTCGTATATTTGCCCCATGTACAAACATCAATAACTTTGCTTGCGTGAAAATCCCAAGATGAGGCAATTGATGGTATACCACTGTGGTGTAGAGAAAAAATTAACAAACTAGTATGAAATATTTGACGGTTACCCGGTTTCATATTTTTGCCGATATATCTAAAACCGGGTTTCAGGTGTCAACAAAATTTTACCTAAATATTCCCCACATAGATATGTACATTAGGCCGGGTCGATTTGTGTGGAGGCAAAAAAATCGCCCATTGCTCTGTGAAAATCATATTCTAGGGAAGGAACCATACCTCTAAAACGAATCTGATGTCCCCCCCTTTGGGTCGTAGGGGCAAATTTTGAAAAATCCCACTTTGAAATGCCTATCTTTTTTTTTGGAGTTTATTTGTCTCTTTAGAAATTTATTTAGTCAGAACATATGTAAATGAAAAAATGAATTTAGCTTAGTAATAGAAAAGAAGTTAAAAAAAAATTATTAGAAATTAGCGTTTTTACAACCCCCTTTTAAAACCAAGGCATCACTGTGATGCATTTGCATGTCGTAAACATAGTGTGTGGGTTTTTTATTCAACCGTTTTAAAAAATGAAGGTATCACTGTGACACAATTGCAGATCGTAAAATTGCTTGTGTTGTTTTTTTTAAGCCACCACAAGACACAGCAGGTAGAATTGAAATTGCCCCTACCCAAAAGTTCGACCCAAAGGGGGGACATCAGAATTCGTTTTAGAGGTATGGTTCCTTCGGCAAAGTTTCTTATTTTGATCCTAGAATACGATTTTCACAGAGCAATGAGCGATTTTTAAATCGACCCGCCCTAATGTACATCTGATAAAATGTCAACACCATCGGTTAAGAAGTGTTTAAATAAATAAAAAAAATTAAGGTTTTCCGGGTTTATATTTTTATCAGTATCTCCAAAACCGGATCTCGGGTATTAAAACTTTTTACATAAACATACTTCGTTCATATATCTATATGTTTTTAAAGTTTCAAAAGAATCGATAGAAAGGTGTTAAAATAAATGTGTTGCAAACTTTGCAGTAAAAAATATTTGGCGGTTATTCGGTTTTATATTTTTACCAATATTACAAACCCAGGTCTCGTGTATCAAAAAAATTTTACATAGCAAAACAGCTGCATATATCTCCATATTTGTTAAAATTTCGATATAATCGGTACAGAAGTGTTGAAATAAATGTATATTTAACATTGCGACCTCAATTTATATATATTTTGCTCGATCTTTTGACTACATCTTTTGAGGCATTATGTAAGACGAGTAAAGGCGATGCATTATAGCTCCAATTTACCCCTCAATGTTCCTAACAAAAAGATATTTGCGTGATACCATGTTTAAAAAAATTTTTTTTCTCCAAAAAAACCAAAGTTTGGCGGATTTTCCCATATATATATGCTGCGTAAAACGATGGACTCGAACCTTTGGAAATCGCATCCACACGTATGTGATAACTCCTTGTTTTTCTGTACTTTTGTCAAAAGGCATAGTATAGCTTATAGCTTATAGCTTATAGAAAAAACTTACGTAAGTAATTATTATAAGCCATAAGGTTGAATATAACAACTTTGTTACAAGGCTTATGAACCAACAAAAATAAGGCTTACTTACATAACTTCGCCCGCTTGCCAGAAGCATGAATGTGCCAAAATGGAAATGTTGGGAAATCGAGTTTCAAAGTCTATTGCTCCCTCAAAATTAGAGGAATTAGTTTCTAGTGCAAAAACGTACTTATATATTATACTCACGCTATGCTCTTTCAACTGAGATAATTGTTCTGCTCGCATCCCTTCTATTCTGCGAGATTTAGCATATTCATTTTTCAGGCACAACAAACATTTAAAAAGCTGATCTAATTTTTTGTTAACACATCTCTACAAAAAAATTAAAAGTTTTCGGATCAAGTAAATCGGCTCATGCTTTCTATGCATTTTGATGCACTGAATCCGAATCCGTTATAAGAATTGGCCAACTGGTCATGTTATGGTCTTAACATCAAAAGACGAAAAAAATTCACTGCAGATTGATTTTTAAATAATGTTAGGGCCAAGCCAAGACCTGCTAGGCCAATTCCGTTGGTGGATTGGGATTCGGAGCATCACAGTACTTTGGGAAAACATCCATGGCGTTGACTTATCGAAAGTATATATATAAATGAAAAAAGTTACACATTCAATTCAATTTCATATACACTAATGTGTTTTATTAAGATATTACTGCAAACTTTGAACTAGTTTTTTCTCATCAGAATCAGAATCTTCTGAAACGTTGGGTTCAGGTAAAGCGTTGCCCTCAAGATTTTTATAAAAAGAATGACATTCTTTTGGTATAACCAGTTTTTCACACAATTTTTTCAAGTATTTTAGTTTTGATTCGAGAAGGGGCAACGCCTTCGAATAAACCGGGTTAAACAATTATCTATTTATGATATTCAGCTATTAAAAATTCTTCATCGGTATAATTTTTTTGAAGAATACCTTATACAGCTCATCTTTTGTGTATCTCAACTAGAATATATATCGCATGGGCAGTTTTAGCTCCCTGAGTAAAATAATTATAAATAAAACAAGTAAGCAAGGTTAAGTTCGGGTGTAGCCGAACATTACATACTCAGTTGAGAGTTATGGTGACAACATAAGGGAAAATAACCATGTAGGAAAATGAACCGAGGAAAACCCTAGAATGTGTTTGTATGACATGTGTATCAAATAAAAGGCATTAAAGAGTATTTTATGAGGGAGTGGGCCATAGTTCTATAGGTGGTCGCCTTTTCGAGATATCGCCATAAAGGTGGACCAGGGGTTACTTTAGAATGTGTTTGTACGATATGGGTATCAAATTAAAGATATTATTGAGGGTTTTAAAAGGGAGTGGTGGTAGTTGTATATGTGAAGGCGTTTTCCAGATATCGACCAAAATGTGGACCAGGGTGACCCAGAACATCATCTGTTGGATACCGCTAATTTATATATATATGTAATACCACGAACAGTATTCGTGCCAAGATTTCAAGGGTGTTTTATTTCGCCTTGCAGAACTTTTTCATATTCTTCTATTTAATATGATAGGTTTCATACCCATTTTACAAAGTTTTTTTCTAAAGTTATATTTTGCGTCAATAAACCAATCCAATTACCATGTTTCATCCCTGTTTTCGTATTTGGTATAGAATTATGGCATTTTTTTCATTTTTCGTAATTTTCGATATCGAAAAAGTGGGCGTGGTCATAGTCGGATTTCGGCCAATTTTTATGCCAAAATAAAGTGAGTTCAGAAGGACAGGCGGTCGACTAAGTATAAAAACTGGGCGTGGCTTCAACCCGTTTCCCAAGCCCATTTTCACAGGAAACAATTATCGTCATAGAATCTATTTCCCTACCAAATTTGAGAAGGATTGGTTATTTTTGTTCGACTTATGGCATTAAAAGTATTCTAGACTAATTAAAAGAAAAAGGGCGGAGCCACGCCCATTTTGAAACTTTCTTTTATTTTTGTATTTTGTTGCACCTATCATTACTGGAGTTGAAAGTTGACATAATTTACTTATATACTGTAAAGATATTAATTTTTTGTTAAAATTTGACTTTAAAAAATTTTTTTTTAAAAGTGGGCGTGTTCTTCATCCGATTTTGCTAATTTTTATTTAGCACTTATATAGTAATACTAGTAATGTTCCTGCCAAATTTCATCATGTTATCTTCAACGAGTGTCAAATTACGGCTTGCAAAACTTTCGAATTACCTTCTTTAAAAAGTGGGCGGTGCCACGCCCATTGTCCATAACTTTATTAGTTTTCTATTCTACGTCATAAGATCAAACCACCTACCAAGTTTCATTGCTTTATCCGTCTTTGGTAATGAATTATCGCACTTTATGAATTTTTGAAATTTTCGATATCGAAAAAGTGGGCGTGGTTATGGTCCGATTTCGTTTATTTTAAATAGCGATCTGAGATGAGTGCCCAGGAACATACGTACCAAATTTCATCAAAATACCTCAAAATTTACTCAAGTTATCGTGTTTACGGACGGACGGACGGGCATGGCTAAATAAATTTCTTTTTTCGCCCAGATCATTTTGATATATAGAAGTCTATATATATCTCGATTAGTTTATGCTGTTACGGATTGCCGTTATGCGAACAAAGTTAATATACTCTGTGAGCTCTGCTCAGCTGAGTATAAAAAAGTAGATTTCATTATTGAAAATTGTTTTATCGGCGTGCTTATTTTGCAAAAAAAAACCATTTACCTCAAAAATATAAAGAAAACTTATAGACTATAGTGGATTTTTATTTATCATGTAACCCTTCTAAATTAAAACATAGATAGCTTCTGAGAACTACTTTTTTTATGAAATGGGAGTAAAAATTAATTTAAATTTTTTATTCTGTTATGTCATTTATGGAAAAAATTAATAAAACGTATATAAAGTGGCCTTAAACTTTTAGCTTTTTTTCTTAGCCTTAAAAATTTTTATTTATCCTTTTTTTAGCTTTTTAATTTTTTCAATCAAGCCTCTTTTCTGAAAAAGTTGTGGCAACACTGATTATATGCAATAGCAAAGTATTTATATGTTGTTTTTGTTATTTCATTAAATCAGCTTGTTATTGCAGCATTTAAAGAATTTTGTTGTGTTGTTTTATCTACCTCTTCTCTTGCCCCTTCTTACATTAAAATAGTTAATGCTGTTATTATTTTGAGCTGCCTGCTGTTTTGCGAAAAATGTTCATGCTTTACGTGTTGCTGATTAAAACGCGAGATTTTGCGTGGAATGGTGAAAGTGTTGCAAAATAATTTAGAAAATTGGCGGTCAGTGAGGCACTTAGCCGCTGCTATAATTATGACTCTATATATATTACCAGAGTGCTTTTATTTACTTCTACTCTTTAATTATTTCAACTTGGGAAGCAGTAGAAAATGTTTGATCAGTTGGTATGCAAACATTCATTTTGAGCAGGAAATCTTGAAAGGGATTGCTTTTCTGATTGGTAAATTATATGAAATATGACTTTTGCATTGAAATGGCATGAGAAAAGTTATTCGTTATCTTTCTCCTGAAATATTTGGTTAATTATTTAAAATCATGACCAGATTTCCTGTATTAGTTGTGGGCAACCAGCTTTCTGAAGTGTAACTGACATTAAATTCCCCTTAAACTTTGTTTTTCCGTATATAATCTTTGATATAACAAGTAAGGTAGGCTAAGTTCGGGTATAACCCAACATTACATACCCAGCTGCCAAATTACAGCTTGCAAAACTTTTAAATTACCTTCTTTTAAAAGTGGGCGGCGCCACGCCCATTGTCCAAAATTTGACTAATTTTCTATTCTGCGTCATGAGATCACCCACCTACCAAGTTTCATCGTTTTATCCGTCTGTTGTAATTAATTATCGCCCTTTTTCAGTTTTTCGAAATTTTCGATATCGAGCCAGTGTGCTTGGTTATAGTCCGATGTCGTTCATTTTAAATAGCAATCTGAGATGAGTGCCCAGGAACTTACATACCAAATTTCTTTAAGATACCCTAAATTTACTCAAGTTATCGTGATTACGGGCAGACAGACGGACATGGCTAAATGAATTTCTTTTTTCGCCCAAATCATTTTGATATATAAAAGTCTGTATCTTCTCTGTTAGTTTATGCCGTTACGGGGTATCATTATGCGAACAAAATTAATACACTCTGTGAGCTATGCTCAGCTGAGTATAAAAAAAAGTTTTCTGTTTGTTTGTAAAAAAATCAAGTAAAGACGAGACTGTCTTCAAAATTTTTTTCTTCTAAATGTGGGTGGTGAAGCGCCCATATTCCAAAACTTTTTGGAATTCTTGCTTTGCATCATAAAACCAATCCACTTACCAAATTTCATTAGTTTAGCGGTATTCGTTTTTGAACTATATCATTTTTTCCATTTTTCTAAACTTTCGATATCGAAAAAGTGGGCGTGGTTATCATCCGATTTCGATCATTTTCAATACCAATCTATTCTGGGCTAATACAAGCCCGTTTACCGAATTTGGTGAAGATATCTCAATGTTTGTTCAAGTTACGTGTTAACGGACGGACAGACGAGCAGACGGACGGACAAGCGGACATGGCTTAATCAAATATTTTTTCAATACTGATGATTTCGATTTATGGAAGTCTATATCTATCTCGAATCCTTTGTACATGTATAACCCAACGTTATCCAATTAAAGGTTTATTACTCTGTGCACAAGCACAGCTGGGTATAAAAAATCATCTTTAATTAAACTGACACTTCGATGAAAGCCTCATATTTTACGTTCTTAGCATATAGGTATAGTTTCTTTTTTGTAAAATATGTATCTACATAATAAAAAATAACATTTGTCTGAGTAATGGCACGTTCCTAATTAAACAGCTGTCAGTATTATCATTTTGCTTGTGTTAAGCTCAGCATTTGCTCTTTTGCATTCATATTAGAGTAAATAGTTGCTTGAGTTGTTATTGATGAGTTTTTTCTCATACCAATCAACAGCCAGCAAAAGCTCAGCTGTTTACTGAGTGTAATTTAATTGAGCGAGCTTTTAAGTTTTCAAAAAGTTCGTGTCTTAAGTCTTTTCCTTTTCACGTAAAATGCAGAGTGCTGTGTTGGCTGAAAGAACAATGCTGTTTGCTAATATGGGTTTGATGTCGTTTATTTTTTATCAAACCAGAATTTCTATTGGATGAAAATTTATAATTGATATTTTACCTTGGCATTACCGTCTGTGGGGGTAAGATTGTGAAATTTCGTTTATTTGTTTTATAAGGACCGCCCTAGTGGACATGCGCCAAAAACTATTGTATTCAAATTATGAAAGTAGGTTTAAATGTAGGGTTAGTTTACCGATATAGACCTCAAATGGTACTGAAACCTATCACGGGAGGATCTCTGATATTACACCCAAGAGCAGCTTCGAAATTATCCTAAAAACAATCTCGACATTAACACCAAATTGATGCCGAAATTAACTTGAAATTATCCCAAAGGATCCCGAAATAAACATGATAAATCTCAAAATAGCTCCGAATCGAGTATCAACACGGTATTGAAATAATTCCATTAAAGTTCCAAAATGATTCAGAAACAATCTCGACACAATCTGAAAATAATTCAAAAAAGGCACTGAGATTATCTCGAATTTAATCATGTGAAAAGTTCACAAAATATTTTGCAAGGTTATATTTGAATGTTTAGATCATAAAAAAAGACCGCTGTACACAGTTCTTAGGGGTAACTTTCGATAATACTCTAACCTTCCAGGCTCATGCCACCGAGATTGTTTCTAAAGTACAAAGTCAACAAAACCCTCAAGTCGCTTGCCGGCAGCACATGGGGAAAAGATAAAGAAACGCTGCTAACCACCTACAAAGCAATTGGGTTGGTGACACCAGAACACCATCTACATAGAGAGGCCAATGGGCTCAATATTAAAGAGCACATGAAATGCCGAACAAACAATTCTTGCTTAATTGTCACAAACCAGGACATCCTCGTAAAGAACTGCTTGATTTTGCACCGCCTCCACGGGGATTAACGGAACATCTCCTAAAGCACTATGACGAGACCCGGCAACCTGCCAACACTACCGTTTGATCCAGGCAAGCATAAGCAGGCCCTTAACCAAATCCACACAGAATCGGTAAACGCCTTTGTCAGGACAGGCCCGGTGAACCTCGTTATTATTATGCAATATCCCACCCTTGCAGAAGAAGAAAGTACAATACCAAGGGAAACATGAGTTACCCTGGCCCAACTTCGTTCTGTATACTGTAACAGGTTAAACTCTTACTTGTCCAGAATCAACCCCGACATACTTAATGCATGCCCTATATGTGATGTGTCCCTACATGACACCAACCATCTTTTCAATTGTAATGTGAAACCTACGTCTCTAACACGCATCTCTCTATGGTCCGCCCCTGTTGAAACAACCAGTTTCTTTGGACTCCCGTTAGAGGATTTTGATTAAAATTTGTGAGTGGTCATGCCCATTGAAT
The DNA here is from genome assembly GCA_029619165.1 of Eurosta solidaginis. Taxonomy (NCBI): domain Eukaryota; kingdom Metazoa; phylum Arthropoda; class Insecta; order Diptera; family Tephritidae; genus Eurosta; species Eurosta solidaginis. The sequence continues at coordinate 14,656 of JARSSU010048070.1, read as the reverse complement.
GGGGCGAATCACTGTTAATACAACAACAACCGCTGTACATCGAAACGGTGAATAGGTGATCAGTTGATGGTGGGTGTCATTATCAAATGTTCGCATTGTGCCTCTATCCCTTCCTCTCTTTGTTGACCTGCCAAAGCGGTAAGGTGCCAATTAAAGCATAAAGAAGAATCAAACTGAATAGTTAGTTTATTAAGTTTTTTCTTTAATAGAAAAGAGTTTGTGGGATCAATAAACTAATTTCCACGACCTCTGTTCGTTTACTCACGTATTAGCTCATCAATTGGCATACATTCATATGTTCATTTCTAAAGTCTCCCATTGGAAAAGCTACGTAGAAGTTAAGAACCATATAGAAAATAAATAATAATGAAATATTAATAAATAAATGGAGTTGCAAATCGATTTCTCGCATACTTGAAAACCATAACTAATCATTAATTTACCGCAAGAATGAATAGCTCCACCATGCTGATTGTTTTTTTCGAAATACAAAAACAGTTAAAATCAATACCAAAACGGACAATCGAATGCTACAGTTTCAACTAGAAAACACATAAATGCTGTAAATTTTTTTTTAACTTTTTAATTACACCGCAACAACAATCTGCATTTACATTTGATTGAATGCCGCTACTTACATAATCCATATGATGAAGTAAGAGGAAGGAGTAACCCAAAAGAAAACATTTAGAGTTGTAGTTAAGTCTGTATGTGATGTTGTGTTTGTAAATAGGCAAAACGTAATTTCAAAACAATATTTAATAACAGTTATTAGTGGCTATTGCAGTTGCTTAAATAATATGATGAATTACTACCCTGCAAAAAATGCGATTAGTCTTAGATGAGTTCGGGATGAGTCGCAAAAGAGTATGTGACTAATGCCAGTATTGATCTCTTTGTATGCCTTGAACTGTTCCCTTTTGTTTGAGCATGTCCTATGAAGAGATAAAATTTACCTATTTGTACCCGAATGGAACGATAGGACCCGTTGTACCCATATGAGAACGAAAGAAGACTAAACCTTTTTCCCAACAAAAAATGTTAGTTTTTGTATGGTACGAGGTTACATGCATTTTAAACACAATATTAAAACTTGCAAAATATTGTTAAATACATCTAAGTAAAAAATTATTAAGTCGCCAACTCATTCCCAGAGATAATTATCGTCGATGACATGGTCCAAGTCATTTAGGTTCGGTATAGGGCTCCGCATTTTTTCTAAATAATTCGAATCAATCATCTGTAATCTTTTTTATTTTGCTCACTTCGTTGACGTTTTTATATGTTTTTTTAAAATGGGCTACATAGATTTCAAACTGACTAATCCCAGCTGTATCCAAAAGGACTAGGGAGATCAATTAAGCCTCAAAGTAGACTAAAGAGATCAATCGATTTTTTGTAGGGTACCTATACAAACACATACATACATACAGGTTAGTATCTTTATGCGTACGCTTTTGCATGTTGTTCATTTATCATTCTTCAAATTCATAACAACTTCTAGCGATTTACGTCAGTTCGGAAGAGCATCGGTAGCGGCTAAAAGCTAGAAGAACAGCAGCAGCAACAATTTCCAGAGCCGCTAATAGATCATCACAGTGTGTAAAGATTACGCAAATGCTAAAAAGCACACTTGCATCTCGTCGCACTCACCCTATAGGAAAAATAGATAGTGCTAAGCTGATGTGCTTCTAGTTCAAACGAAACGCCTGCCAATCTTATCTTAATAATATGAAAAGCTGAAGGTTTGGATTTTTGGATATGAGGAGATTTTTATACTGAGTTGCAAGAATTTGTGACTTAATGACGCCAAAGCGATAGGACAGATTTAGATGAAATTCAGCACACAGAAAGCCAATAGATCTTAAAAAGAGGAGCTCACAATCACAATGAACAGGAGTTTTTCTTCTTACTAACTTAAGCCCGGGTTGACGGAATAGGAAAAATGTGGCGCACTTAAAGTCAATAGTCCGCAACTTTTAACTTTATGTTCTCTAGAATTGGATTCTTATAGGAACAGTTACAACTTAATTCCTTGACCTAAGAAAAAACATTGGTCAATAAACATAAAATAATAAGTCTACAGATGGGTTGAGATCAAAGAAATGTTCCAGAATAGTATTTGGTTAATTTTGGAATTATTTTGGAAGTTTTTTAGGAAATGTATTCGTCAGTAACAGCAAGTACAGGAAGTGTGAGCTGCAGGAAGAAACAGTTGAGCACGTTCTGCGTTCATGTCCTGCGCTCGCCAGGTCAAAGCTCCAGCTATTAGGGCGGCAGAGTTGCCAGATCTCGAGGCAGCAATTAGCTGGATCCTAGAAGCTGCTAGTATTTGCCAAGAGGACGGATTTATTCTATAACGTATGTCCTGTCACCTGATTGGGGTTCTTCCGTTGGTCGTCAAACAAATTCTGGTAACACTAAGGACACATTCAGTCTATGTGAGGTCTTTATTGACCGGCCAGTTCAACCTAACCTAACTTAGGAAATATTTTCGAGCCATTTTGCGATTATTTCGATTACCTCCAGATAATGTTAGGATTGTTTTCGAGATTATTTCGGGACTACTTTGGAGTTATTTTGGGATCACATAATACTAGAGAAATTTCATTTTAATTCTCTGTGTATCTCTGTATAATTTTGGGATTGTTTTAGAGAAAATTTCGTGAATATTTCGGAATTATTTCGTATGAAACTTCGGAACCTCTTTTTGAATAGTTCGGGGGCTATTTCGGCAGTGTTTTGAGGTGATTTAGAAATTGTTCAAAATTAATTGCGGAAAAACGTTCAGCAATTTTGATTTGTTTCAGGACTATATCGGGACCATTGGCAGCCGCTGTGGTGTGGTGGTAGCGTGCTCCGCCTACCACACCAAAGATCATGGCCCCGGCTAAAACGTACTAAGAGTTTTCGAAACAAGTTTCTTCAAAAAAAAGAAAGATTTTGAAGCAGGGTCACCCCGGCAGTTATTTGGCAAGCCCTCCGAGTGTATTTCTACCATGAAAAGCTGCTCAGTGAAAACTCATCTGCCTTGCAGATGCGTGGGGAGTCATCATAAAACGTGTGGGTCCCGTTCCGCCAATTTGTAGGAAAAACGAAAAAGAAGTACGACGGAAATTGGAAGAGAAGCTCGGTCTAAAATCTCTTCGGAGGTTTTCGCACTTAGCATTTATTTATTTTATTTATATCGCGGGATTTCGGAGTACCTTCTGCACTACGTCAGCATAATTTCAATTTCATTTCGGACTATGTGCGAATGACTTCGGAACTATTTTTGTTTTCGGGATTAGTTTATGTCAACTTCGGGATCATTTTGTAGTCTTTCCCTGAATAATTTCCTGGGCTGTTTTGGGACGATTTTTGAGTAATTTCTAAATTATTTTCAGCGTCATTTCAGTATTATTTTGGATTCATTTCAGGACTTTCTCCGTATAGTTTCGGGATATATTTTGATAGTTTTTCAGCGCTATGTCGGACTTATTTCGGTATCACTTTGGAACTTTTCTCCGATTATTGTGTGGATAATATGAGAAAATTATTCCGGATAGTTTCATAGTGATCTTCGGACAATTCCGGGATTATTTTAGATCCATTATGAGATTGTTTTACAGATAAAATCGAGACATTTTAGCATAATTTCGGGATTTTAATTTGATTATTTCAAGACTGTCTTCGGAACATGTCGGTACATCTTAGGCAAGCATTTACCAACTGTTCGGAACTGTTTTTGGAATGCCTTCGATACCATTTCGGGAGTATTTGTTTAGATTATATTATCTTTCCATTGGGAATAGTTTTTCTAACAATTATGACTCCTAGTTTATTCGATAAAAGACTAAAAACTGGTAACTATTGTTTAGCATTGCAGCTCTAGGTCTGAACTAAAAATTTCATTCATTATTTATTGAATTTCCTACAGGGTAACTACATACATTCAAACATACGCACGCAATAGTAATTTAATTTCAAAATCATGTTATTCCGATGCAAAAGACAACATACAATGCAAATTCTTAGATAGTATGAACATAGATAACCCGAAGTGGCAACGCAGCATAAACTTAGAAAACAGAGGCGAAGTATCAACGCCCCAGTTTTACCGATCTCCTTGCTGAAAGAGTACTACTTTGGGACAGATACATTTTTTTTTCGAATAATTCTGTACTTGGATTCTTCTACTTGGCTGTGAGGATGTCCACAATGGAACAGAACGGAATTTGATGAAAAATGTCATACAGATAGGCAATAACCTGGGGCAATATACAAGCTTTACTCTTTTAAGGCTAGTCCCGCGCTCTCTGCGAACAGTTTGAGATGATTTCGGAAAATTGTCGGAAGATTTTACGAAACCAAATAGTCCCTAGTTCCCCCTGTATCATAACGGTACTACTTTTGTATAGTATCGGGAAAGTTTCCGAATTGTTTTCGGATTAATTTACTACGTTGTTCCATGTAAAACTTGACACAATGTTGGGAACGTATTTGGGATCATTTTGGAACCATTTTTGATTCTTTTCTAGACTGTTTGTGGTTGTATCCGGTATCATTTTCGAACTATTTCATAATAATTTCACATTATTTAAAAGCCTCTTGTTGGGAAATGTCGAAATTATTTTTAAGACCATTCGGAACTATTTCAAGGCCGTTTCGGGATTTTGTTAGGGAACATTTAAGGACCAATTTGACATAGTTTCGGAATAGTTTTGGGACTCTTTTGTGATTGTTTTTTGAAGAATTTTCCAACAGTTTCGGTATCGTATCAGCTATAGTCTGTTTTCGGAAATATATCCAGGTTATTCTCGCAATCATTTTGGGACCCTTTCGGAACCGTTTCGGGATTATACTAAGTCTCATTTCATTTCATTTATTTGAGTCTATGGTTACATGGACCTTACAGACTAGATAACCAATATGACTTAGTTAATTAAGGACTATCTTAAAATACATTAAAAACTATGGTATGAGATATAGCTTTGGACAAAAAATAAGGATCTAGGCATCGCAAAGTCTAAATCAAGATTATTAAAGATTTTATTAACTCAGTTAAGGCCCACATAGGGACGCAAAATTATAATAATTGTATTTAGTAATTTTTTTTGGGAAGGTAAATTAGATCTTAACATCCTTCTAGGTTACATTGTAGTTTTAGTACGTTAGGTTAAGGTTAAAGTGGATGCCTCCGCTGTCCGAGCGGAGACTCACATAAGGCACGTTGTGGCCCATTATGCTACAGCAGGGGGCCCCTATTTCCTGTTACCCACTTTCGAAGAAGAAGAAAGTAGGGAACACCAGTGAAGCTCAACCAGCGTGTTTGTCTAATGAAACGCAAGACGTTCGTTGGGGTTTATAGATTCAAGCTCCGCAAGGCACCCAAAAGATGTGTATGTGGAGGAATTGGTACCTGTTTTGACAGTGGCAACAGATAAGTGCTCTACGCTTTCTACTCCCTCCTTGTCCCTACGCTGCGGCAGAAGTATTGTTTGGCAGTCCCATATAGCACCGTGAGTGCCATGAGACAGTGACAGTCACCGTATTGCGATCTCTTTTCCATTCAGCTTAGGCCAAGATTTGCTGGATATACTACAAGTAGATTCTTGGCCCATCCTGGCGTTTGCCTTCTCCGTGAAAAGGAGATCGCAGACAGTGTTTGCAAGTGTTAGAGGAGGGATGGCCAAACCGCGGATGTTATTGTTTGCAGGTTGGTGCCTCCCTAGTAGGCTCATCCGCGGCGCAGTTCCTGAGATGCAACAGTGCCAGGAACCCAATTATGCTTAGGTTGCAATTCTCAGCTAGTTTGTTGAGGGTTTCTCGCACTCAATGCACTAGTGAGCGAGGGTACTGCATTGCAGGGATTTTTATGGCAGCTGGCGTCAGGACAATTGAAACATAGAATTGGTCACCTGAGGTAGCAAGATAGAGGACTAGCTTCCCCAGATAGCTATGAGTTCAACCTGAAAAATACGGCAGGTTCGGGTAAGCAGGCTCTCGCTTAGATGAGCTTCTACGAGAATATACGTTGCCGACTCTGTTGTTGTTTAGAGGCATCGTAAAAACGGAGATTTCGTAGACTCCCGCTCCACGCGTTTGCCCCACTCGTTTCTCTCTGGATTCTTGTGGAAATTTGTTGGCCCAGCAAGGGGACGATGTTGGATGTCCAATTTCAAAGAAGGTTTCGGGACCTGCTTCAGGATCGGGTGTGACAAACCTGCAGCCCCTCCATAGTAGGATAGCGTTTGAGGCCTTGCCTCGTTGCAGGAGGCCACAGTATCTACCTATATAGATCAGTTGGGAGAAGAAAAATATGGTTTCAAGAGCTTGGTGGAGGAGGAAAGTGGCACACGCTGGTACGCATTGCGGCCATCCTTGCACTCTCTACTTTGGCTCTTGTTAGATTCGATACGAGTGCCGTCCACCATACGGTGACGGCGTAGAAGAGTATGGGTCTCACACTGCCGTGTAGATCCAATGGACTATGCGGGGCTGGAGACCCCACTTTTTCCGATTGCCGACTTACAAGCGTAGAGAGCCATTGTGGCTTTCCTGGATCGTTCCTCCACATTTCGCTTCCAGTCAAGCTTCCTGTCTAGAATAACTCCGAGATATTTAACCTCGGTAGAGAGTTTGATTTCCCTCTCATTTAGGGACGGGAGGGTAAATTCCGGTATAATGCGTTCGCGGGTAAAAAGTACCATCTCAGTTTTTTCACTGCTGATGCTGAGTCCGCATTCCCTAGACCAAGTGTTTGTTAGATTAAGAGCATTTTGCAAGAGTTCGCCAAGCACCGAAAGGTGTTTGCCGGTAACTGTCAAGGCTATGTCGTCGGCATATGCAATGACTTGGCATCCGGTGGGCTGTAGTATAGATAACAGAGCGTTCACCGTCAGGTTCCATAGTAGAGGAGAAAGAACGCCCCCCTGGGGGGTTCCTCTGTTGTATACCTTATTAACGATGAGCTGCCCAGCTCAGAGATAATGCTTCTCTTGTTTAGAAGGAGCTCAACGAATTTCACAAGAGGCTCTTCCACCCCTAGTGAACGAAGAGATTTTGTGACCGCTGCTGGGAGAACTTTGTTGAAGGCTCCTTCTATGTCGAGAAAGATACCCAGCGTAAATTCTTTAAAGGCAAGACCCTTCTCTATCTTAGTAGTGATAGCATGTAGAGCTGTCTCTACGGATTTGCCTTAGAGTAGGCGTGTTGGTTGTTGGAGATTAGTGCGTTATTTGCCGATCGTCTAATATAGGCGTCCAGCAATCGTTCTAGAACTTTTAGGAGGAAGGAGGTCAGACTTATTGGTCTGAAATCCTTTGGACTGTTGCCCGATATCCTGCCTCCTTTGGGTATGAAGACTACCTTTGCCTTGGTCCATTCCGTGGGGATATAGACCAGGTTGAGGCAAGCCTTGTAGATTTTAGCTAGCAGCGGGCTTATAAGATCGCTTGCAGCTTGCAACTCAGCGGGAAATATTCCATCCATTCCCGGAGATTTGAAGGGTTTAAAGGACTTGATTGCCCATATAACTCCTTTTTCGCTAACTATGTGGTCCAGGGATCGAAACGGCCTGGGTTAGATTGCGTGTTTAAGAGGTGTGGTTGAGAGGTGCAGCCTGGAAAGTGAGTGCTGACCAGGGTATCTAGAATTTCCGTACTAGAAGTGGCCCATTCTCCGTTCGCTGTGCGAATGCAGCTGGGAGGTATGGGGTTTTTGGAGAGGACCTTTCGTAGGCGATTGGCCTCTGAGACTTCTTCGATGTCATTGGTGAAGTTCTTCCAGGAGTCCCTTTTGGCCTTCTGGATTGACTTCTTGAAAGATTTTAAAGCGTCCTTATAATGGGACCAGATTCCAGTGCGCTTAGCCTCGTTAAACAGTTTTCTGCTGTTTTTCCTCTGCTCGGAGATTTCTTGGTTCCACCAATAGGGTTTCTTTTTGCCCCTTACCTTAATCTTCGGGCAGGCTGCTGTGAAGGCAGCGTTACAAGATTTGGTGATAAGATCTACTGCTTCTTCTATTTTGGACGATGAGTCTAGCTCACCGAGAGAAGCAGATGTTGTGTCTAAAGGAGGCGCTTCATCAGTTTTTAGCGGAAGGCTCGAACTACCGTGAGAAGCGTTTCTTAGGAGAGTAGAGGATAGGACTTTTTTATATAGGTTCCAGTCCGTACGTCTCCTATTCCTGTAAGCCACCCTAGGCGGTATACGCAAAAGCATAGTAAAAGTGATATACATATGATCAGTGTAGGAGTTGGAAACTCCAATTTTTGACAAGGTCAGAGAATGGCCCTGAAACTAGAGTAATATCTAGAACCTCCTTCTATTTGATGTGATAAAAGTTGGTTTGTCTCCAGAGTTGCATATACTTAGATTGTTGTTAATAATATAATCAAAAAGAGACTTACCCCTAGTGTTAATGTCGGTAGAGCCCCAAGCGGTGTGATGTGCATTGGCATCGGCTCCGATTATTATCGGGAACCCATTTGCTGTGGGCCTCCAGTACCGCTTTGCAGAGCGGGTCCTGCACAGAAGTTGGGCGATCGTGCGCCAGATAGGCGGACATCAGCCAGAGCGTTCGGTCCTGTAGCTCGAGGCTAATGCAGGTAAAGTCCTCGTCGCTAAAAAGAGATAGCAGAATAAATACTAGAGTTTTCTTTATTAGAATACAAGATCTGATTCTACCTGTCACGGGCGGTGTCACCAGCTGGTAGTCCTTAGAATAGAGCCCACAGACCTTGCTGCCAACGACCCAGGCTCCTGGACTAGAACGACGTCCTCATCTGTTGTGCTGAGGCCTAAGATTAGGACAGCCGAGGCTGCCTTAGAGTGGTGCAGGTTTATTTGAAGTACCTGCGCGCACGTTAAAGGTCGGCTTCAGCATCGACGTCCATCCTCTGCTGATCCGCAACGTCGGATGCCTCCTCTACGATAGTATCGTCGAATTCGGCATCCGACGGGTCGGATTCCAGCAGAAGCTGCTCGTCCATGCCAGTAAATAACTGGCCCGCAAACTCAGATACCGAGAGTGTATCGCTCTCGGCATCCGGAGTGCTGCGTGCCAGTTCGATATCGGCCCCACCCACCAGATCCTCCGGCGCGGAGGTGGCTCCTTCATCAGGGCCAGGGGCAGCAGATCCACTCGGGGTCTTTCCATCTAACTCCTCGCCCTGAGGTACAGGCGAGTCCCTTCGAATCTTCAACGTGATGGAGTAGAAGCCGTAACTTAAAACTCCACCACATTCGTCAAGCCAAGGGAGAGAAGCCTCGTTTATGGTGAAACCAACATAACGCTGCTTAGCCCTTGCTTCGCCGACCCGGACTACCCTCCAATCACTCGAAGGTAGCCCGTTATTTGATTCTGCGATGGTTGCTAAAATCTCGCCAGGATCCGCTATGCCGTCTGGAACCCAGGCCCAGCTCTCGGCCTGTTCGGAATTTCTTCCAAACCGACCGCATCCAAGCTGGCCCCAGGCCACAGCTGTCCTAGCGAAGCTATGGCGAGTTTGTAGAGCTTGCACGAGCGCTCATCGGCGCAGGAAACAAGCTTGACCTTGAAGTTTAGTAACCCGAGAAGATACGGGGGGTCAATAAAGCCACTATAGATGTCAAAAATTTTGGGAATAGTTTTGGGATAATTTTAGAACTACTTTGTTGTTGTTTTTAAAATGATTTCCGAACTATTTTGGGGCCTGTTCTGAAAAACCTCTGCACCATTTTCTTAAGAGCGATATCCACCGAATCATTTTGGGACCGCTTGCTTAATAGTTATATGTTTGTTTATACATCATGACACCGGCCGAATCACTTACAATTTTTACATAGCCATCAAAAAGCCTGTATTTTTTTTCATTTTTAAGCGGATATCAAGTTTCTAAGCTTGACGCCTGGAAGCCTATGCGTAAGTAATTTAATAACTTCTAAACTAAGAAATGTTATGTGTAAATATGTGTGTGTTTATTTGCATTAGATATACTCGTAGATCATAAGGAAACCTCAACCTAATTTGAGCAGCAATAATTATGGTAATTTTTTTGCAATGATAATAATAAAATTTTACTGCGGTTTTTGAGTAAATACGTTGCTTGGGATAAACGGTGTAGTTACACATGTTACAGAGTGTGCGCTAGTAATGTAGTCACAGAAATTAACAATGTATGTAATGCATTAAAGTTTATGTTTATATATACATATGTAGCATATCATACTTATGCGCATACACACATTAAATGACACTTGAAGATTTTTCCGCTGCTGGCTTTTGTTTACTTTTCAGAAAATTAGGTCATTGCTGATGTGTGCCAATTTGTGGTGATCACTTATGGCAAATAAAATTTTCGAATATTTCGAAATAAACGACAATTTCCTGAATTTAACAAGCTATTAACACGTTTAAGCCGCAAGTGTGCATAGAAATTGGAGAAAATTAATAATAGTTATAAGAGAAATTATTTTAATTAAGCATGTAATTTCTTTGGTTGATTTACTATGTAATTTTTGCAAATTCGTGTGATATTTTTTTTGCTTTTATTTGTGTCTAATTCGTATAATATTGACATTTAATTATTTATATTTAAGCTTGACATTCTCCTAATAAAAATTTAATTCGTTTCACAAAAAAACACACACACGCAAAATGTCAGCTGCCTCGTGCCATGGGCAGTGAAAAGGGAGTGAAACTGATACGAATTCGAAAATATTAAAATACACTGAAAGAAAAAGACTGGTAAAATCAACCGAAATATGGGTCAATTCAACAGAAATTTCTGTAAATTTTTATCCATCGCAACAAGATGTTGAATCAACTGCGCACAAATCGTTGATTCGTAATTGACCATTTTAGTAGTCAAATGAACAAAAAAGTTGTTGCGACAGCTTTGTACGAAAGTACCTATGTTGCGGCATTTGCAAGGCAGATGAGTTTTCACTGAGATCTTTTCATGGCAGAAATACACTCGGAGTGCTTGCCGAACAGTGCCGAGGGGCGAACCCGCTTAGGAAAATTTTCTTCTAATTGAAAAACCTTATTTATAAAATTTTTATGTTGCTTTGCCCGGGGTGTGAACCCAGGGTCTTCGGTGTGGTGGGCGGAGCATGCTACCATCACACCACGGCGGCCGCCATATACATACGTAAATATGTGCATACATATAGTACACAGCATACATAAGTACAAAGTAGAGAGCGCAGTGAGCGTAAAATTCTCTTTGAAATTTGCTCATGTATTGACTGTTGATCGCCGTTGAAATGACCATTGAGATCAGTTGTGTTAACAAAAAAATCAGTTAGATTGATTAGGAATCTGTCAATTTTACAGAATTTTGTTAACTTAAGAGCGACAATTTCTCTTCTGTTGAAATTACTAAACTAATTTATTCGCTTGACAAAGAACTCGGTCGAATTAACCATAATTCGATCAATTTCACCGAATCTCCGTTAAGTCAAGAACAACAGAACCGATTTGTTGATTTTACTAGCACCATTTCTTTCAGTGTAGTTATAAACATGTTACAAAAAAAAAGGTAATTCCACTCAAATTTTTTTTTGACATATTTGGGGATTTTTGAAGTTTCATAATGTTTGTTGTTTTGTCAGAAACGTTGCCATACCATTACTGTTTAAGGCGAAATTGTGGTTTTTCGGAATGGAAATTTCCTTTAGGATGAAAACGCAATGGTCATCTGAGACAATAATAATGTGCTTTAACACGATTTATGTGTATACACATCGATTGAGAATACAGTAAAACATGCAATTTTATCGAAAAATAGTGGATTATGACTCATGCCTTGGTTAATGACTCATATTTGTATGGCAGCTTGAACCCTAGACAGAAAAAAATACATCTAAAATCCTGTTGTTCTAGCATGGCCCTATTATCATGCCCCTACAGTGAATATTTCTCAAGGCATGTTGAGAAAAAGTGTACCTCCAAAGTCTGCAGTGAGTGAGAGGTGTTTCATATGTTACGTTTGTAGGACGCCACATCCATGTCAATCCTAAAAGGGCACAGAATGTGTATAGGCGGGGCCGCCCCAAGGTGACCCCTGGTACAACGGGAAAAAACACTCTCGTAACTAGTGGCTGACCTGCAGAGCTAGAGGGTAATTTACTCCCTAAAAATGGTTTTACAATTCCCTCCAAAAGCGCAACGCTTGAATTATACAATAAAGAAAAAAATAAAAAATGTGGACCTGTAGTCAATTTATCAAGAAATTGCGGTGTCGGGTTATAAGGACTTCCTTTGAGCAAGCAATTGACAAACGTGTATGTTTTTCAAAATGTTCTGAGCAAACGTACGTGCTATATTCCCTTGCTTTGCATACCTCGATCCATGTTTCTTCCATTAAAACAATTTTCGGGAGCTCGAAAAACTTATTAAAAGCCTTTTTTTCTATGCTGATATTTCGTATTAAAATATGTCCAAGGCATGGGGCTCGTTGTTTTTATACTCAGTTGAGCAGAGCTCACAGAGTATATTCACTTTGATTGGATAACGATTGGTTGTACAGGTATAAAGGAATCGATATAGATATAGACTTCCATATATCAAAATCATCAGTATCGAAAAAAATTAGATTGAGCCATGTCCGTCCGTCCGTCTGTCCGTTAACACGATAACTTGAGTAAATTTTGAGGTATCTTGATGAAATTTGGTATGTGGGTTCCTGGGCACTCATCTCAGATCGCTATTTAAATGAACGATATCGGACAATAACCACGCCCACTTTTTCGATATCGAAAATTTCGAAAAATCGAAAAAGTGCGATAATTCATTACCAAATACGGATTAAGCGATGAAACTTGGTAAGTGAGTTGAACGTATGACGCAGAATAGAAAACTAGTAAAATTTTGGACAATGGCGTGGCACCGCCCACTTTTAAAAGAAGGTAATTTAGAAGTTTTGCAAGCTATAATTTGGCAGTGGTTGAAGATATCATGATGAAATTTATGAGGAACGTTACTCTTATTGCTATATGTCTGCTTAATAAAATTAGCAAAATCGGAAACGAACACGCCTACTTTTTCGATATCGAAAATTACGAAAATGAAAAAATGCCATAATTATATACCAAATACGAAAAGAGGGATGAACATGGTAATTGTATTGGTCTATTGACCAAAATATAACTTTAGAAAAAACTTGGTAAAATGGGTGTGACACCTACCATATTAAGTAGAAGAAAAAGATGAAAAGTTTTACAGGGCGAAATCAAAAGCCCTTGGAATCTTGGAAGGAATACTGCTCGTGGTATCTATCCATAAATCTTATAAAATAAAGTCGCTAAATGCCATGTATGCACATAACTTCACACAGAATGCTCTGATTTTAAAACGGTTTTTTGCATTTGAAAGCTACGTGAGATGGTAATGTTAACATCATTTGAAGATATATATTATAGGGGCGTGCAGATTGCCAAAATGAAGTAAAAATCATAAAATTTTTGTTTACACAGCTATAACTCATAAACGGATGGATGGATTTAAAAAATTCTAATTTTCAGTAAAACTTTGAAATATTTACCTTCGACCTGCATCAAAAAAAAACTTGATTCCTTTCTTATATCAGCCAAATTGTTTAAACAAAAGTAAAATTTTTACCAAAAATTCGTGTGTGTGATTGTTCGTGTCAACTGTTCGCGCTAACGTATGTACATATCATTCGTACATAGCATTCGCTGCGTTATTTAAATTCGGGCATAGGTTTATAGGCATGAATGAATGTACATATGTATGTATTTTCATATCATATCAGCTTGACATAGGTATGTACATTAGGCCGGGTTGATTTGTGGGGAGGCAAAAAAATCGCCCATTACTCTGTGAAAATCATATTCTAGCCTTGGTTTTAAAAGGGTTGTAAACAACGCTAATTTCTAATAATTTTTTTTAATTTCTTTTCTATTACTAAGTTAAATTCATTTTTTCATTTACATATGTTCTGACTAAATAAATTTCTAAAGAGAAAAGTAACTTCAAAAGAAAAAACATTGGCATTTCGCTGAAATTTTCATGTAAAGTGCATAACCGGCGATTTTTTCAAATGTTTGTATGGTGACCCCCAAGGAGGTTCCAGGGGTGTGCCACTAGCATCGGTGGGTCGGGCCTCCAAAGTTAGTGGGGGACGGTCATACATTTGGACTCGATTGGAACACTCTAAATGGGTCAAAGAGGGATTTTTCAAAATTTGCCCCTACCCAAAAGTTCGACCCAAATGGGGGACACCAGAATTCGTTTTTGAGGTATGTTTCCTTCGGCAAAGTTCTTATTTTGATCCCTAGAATACGATTTTCACAGAGAAATGAGCGATTTTTAAATCGACCCGCCCTAATGTACATACATATTTATGTAATGGTTAATTGTTAATGCAACATAAATGGTTAAGAATGAATACATCTATTGAAAAATACCCTTTCGTTAAAAATATTAAACATTTCCTTAAAATTCTTCAAAAAAGTTTTATTTTTTGGTATTTTTGCATGTATCACTATCACTACATATTATAAAACACAGTCGCTTTTTCTGTCCCATGTCCCTCTGAATGCTTAAACCTTTAAAACTACGCAACGGATTTTCATGCGCTTTTTTCTAATAGATTAGATTGTGTAATAACACCCATTAAATAGTGGAGAAATACTGTTATTTTTGAAGTTTCTAATGTGATGATATA
>JARSSU010048069.1:0-13968 GCA_029619165.1 Eurosta solidaginis | reverse complement strand
CATTAATTTTGCTCATACTTTTAGAATCTCCGTCTCAAAAGCAACATTCATTTTAATTCTATAGCGTTTCAGCGATGCCTCAAAATTTTATCGAAAAATTAAAAAAAAACAAATAAGGAAGGTTAAGTTCGGGTGTAACGGAACATTACATACTCAGTTGAGAGCTATGGTGACAACATAAGGGAAAACAAGTAAGGAAGGTTAAGTTCGGGTGTAACCGAACATTACATACTCAGTTGAGAGCTATGGTGGCAACATAAGGGAAAATAACCATGTAGGAAAATGAACCGAGGGTAACCCTGGAATGTGTTTGTATGACATGTGTATCAAATGAAAGGTATTAATGAGTATTTTAAGAGGGAGTGGGCCATAGTTCTATAGGTGGACGCCATTTAGGGATATCGCCATAAAGGTGGATCAGGGTTGACTCTAGAATTTGTTTGTACGATATGGGTATCAAATGAAAGGTGTTAATGAGTATTTGAAAAGGGAGTGATCCTTATTTCCGTAGGTGGACGCCGTTTCGTGATATCGCCATAAAGGGGACCAGGGGTGGACTCTAGAATGCGTTTGTACTATATGGGTATCAAATGAAAGGTGTTAATGAGTATTTTAAGAGGGCGTGGGCCTTAGTTCCATATGTGGACGCCTTTTCGAGATATCGCCATAAAGTGGACCAGGGGGTGACTCTAGAATTTGTTTGTACTATATGGGTATCAAATGAAAGATGTTAATGAGTATTTTAAAAGGGAGTGGGTCTTAGTTCTATATGTGGACGCCTTTTTCGAGATATCGCCATAAGGTGACCAGGGTGACTGCTAGAATTGTTTGGACTATATGGGTATCAAATGAAAGGTGTTAAATGAGTACTTTAAAAGGGAGTGTGGCCTGTAGTTCTATATGTGGACGCCTATTCGGGATATCGCCATAAAGGGGACCAGGGTGACTCTAGAATTTGTTTGTACGATCTAGTGTATCAAATGAAAGGTGTTAATGAGTATTTTAAGAGGGCGTGGGCCTTAAGTTCTATATGTGGAGTGACTGACTCTTAGAATGCGTTTGTACAATATGTGTATCAAACGAAAGGTGTTAATAAGTGTTTTAAAGAGAGAGTGGGCTTAGTTCTATGGGATGGTCGCCTTTTCGGGATATCGCCATAAACGTGGACCAGGGGTGACTCTAGAATGCGTTTGTACAATATGGGTATCAATGGAAGGTGTTAATGAGTATTTAAAAGGGTGTGGACCTTAGTAATATAGGTGGACGCCTTTTCGAGATAATCGCCATAAAGGGGACCAGGGGTGACTCTAGAATTTGTTTGTACTATATGGGTATCAAATGAAAGGTATTAATGAGTATTTTAAGACGGCGTGGGCCCTAGTTCCATATGTGGACGCCTTTTCGAGATATCGCCATAAAGGTGGACCAGGGGTGACTCTAGAATTTGTTTGTACTATATGGGTATCAAATGAAGATGTTAATGAGTATTTTAAAAGGGAGTGGTCTTAGTTCTATATGTGGGCGCTTTTCGAGATATCGCCATAAAGGTGGACCAGGGGTGACTCTAGAATTTGTTTGTACTATATGGGTATCAAATGAAAGGTGTTAATGAGTATTTTAAGAGGGCGTGGGCCTTAGTTCTATATGTGGAGGGTTGACTCTAGAATGCGTTGTACAATATGTGTATCAAACGAAAGGTGTTATAAGTGTTTTTAAGGAGTGGGCCTTAGTTCTATGGATGGTCGCCTTTTCGGGATATCGCCATAAACGTGGACCAGGGGTGACTCTAGAATGCGTTTGTACAATATGGGTATCAAACGAAAGGTGTTAATGAGTATTTCAAAAGGGCGTTGGGCGTAGTTGTATAGGTGGTCGCCATTTCGAGATATCGGCATTAAGATGGACCTGGGGTGACTCTAGAATGCGTTTGTACGATATGGGTATCAAATGAAAGGTGTTAATGAGCATTTTAAAAGGAAGTGGGCCTCGTTTTATAGGTGTTCGCCTTTTCGAGATATCGCAATAAGGTGGACCAGGGGTGACTTTAGAATTTGTTTGTATGATATGGGTATCAAATAAAAGGTGTTAATGATTATTTTAAAAGGGCGTGGGGCTTAGTTCTATAGGTGGACCCCTTTTCGAGATATCGCCATAAAGGTGGACCAGGGGTGACTCTAGAATTCGTTTGTGCAATATGGGTATCAAACGAAAGGAGTTAATGAGTATTTAAGAGGGAGTGGGCCTTAGTTCTATAGGTGGACGCATTTTCGAGGTATCGCAATAAAGGTGGACCAGGGGTGACTCTAGACTTTGTTTGTACGATATGGGAATCAAATGAAAGGTGTTAATGAGTATTTTTAAAAGGGAGTGGGCCTTCGTTTATAGGTGTTCGCCTTTTCGAGATATCGCCATAAAGGTGGACCAGGGGTGACTTTAGAATTTGTTTGTATGATATGGGTATCAAATGAAAGGTGTTAATGATTCTTTTAAAAGGGCGTGGGCTTAGTTCTATAGGTGGACCCCTTTTCGAGATATCGCCATAAAGGTGGACCAGGGGTGACTCTAGAATTCGTTTGTGCAATATGGGTATCAAACGAAAGGAGTTAATGAGTATTTTAAGAGGGAGTGGGCCTTAGTTCTATAGGTGGACGCCTTTTCGAGATATCGCCATAAAGATGGACCAGGTGTGACTCTAGAATGCGTTTGTACGATATGGGTATCAAATGAAAGGTGTTAATGAGTATTTTAAAAGGGAGTAAGCCTTAGTTCCATAGGTGGACGCCGTTTGGAGATATCGCCATAAAGGTGGGCCAGGGGTGACTCTAGAATTCGTTTGTGCAATATGGTATCAAACGAAAGGGGTTAAAGGGTATTTTAGAGGAGTGGGCCTTTCTGCACCAGGGTGACTCTAGACTTTGTTTGTACGATATGGGTATCAAATGAAAGGTGTTAATGAGTATTTTTAAAAGGGAGTGGGCCTTCGTTCTTTAGGTGTTCGCCTTTTCGAAATATCGCCATAAGGTGAACCAGGGGTGACTCTAGAATAGTTTGTACGATATGGGTATCAAATTAAAGGTATGAATGAGAGTTTTAAAAGGGAGTGGTGGTAGTTGTATATGTGAAGGCGTTTTCCAGATATCGACCAAATGTGGACCAGGGTGACCCAGAACATCATCTGTTGGATACCGCTAATTTATTTATATATGTAATACCTGCCAAGATTTTAAGGGTTTTTTATTTCGCCCTGCAGAACTTTTCATTTTCTTCTACTTAATATGGTAGGTGTCACAACCATTTTATAAAGTTTTTTCTAAAGTTATATTTCGCGTCAATAAAGCAATCCAATTACCTTACCATATTTCATCCCTTTTTCGTATTTGGTATAGAATTATGGCATTTTTTTCATTTTTCGTAATTCTCGATATCGAAAAAGTGGGCGTGGTCATAGTCGGATTTCGTTCATTTTTCATGCAAGACAAAGTGAGTTCAGATAAGTACGTGAACTGAGTTTAGTAAAGATATATCGATTTTTGCTCAAGTTATCGTGTTAACGGCCATGCGGAAGGACAGACGGACGACTGTGTATAAAAAACTGGGCGTGACATCAACCGATTTCGCCCATTTTCACAGAAAACAGTTAACGCCATAAAATCTATGCCCCTACCAAATTTCAAAAGGACTGGTTAATTTTTGTTCGACTTATGGCGTTAAAAGTATCCTAGACAAATTAAATGAAAAAGGGCGGAGCCCACGCCCATTTTTAAATTTTCTTTTATTTTTGTATTTTGTTGCACCATATCATTACGGGAGTTGAATCTTGACATAATTTACTTATATACTGTAAAGATATTAAATTTTTTGTTAAAATTTTACTTTAAAAAAATTTTTTTTAAAGTGGGCGTGGTCCTTCTCCGATTTGCTAATTTTTATTAAGCGTACATATAGTAATAAGAGTAACGTTCCTGCCAAATTTCATCATGATGTCTTCAACGACTGCCAAATTACAGCTTGCAAAAGTTTTAAATTACCTTCTTTTAAAGTGGGCGGTGCCACGCCCCATTGTCCAAGATTTTACTAATTTTCTATTTTGCGTCATAAGTTCAACTCATCTATCAAGTTTCTTCGCTTTATCGTTCTTTGGTAATGAATTATCGCACTTTTTTCGGTTTTTCGAAATTTCGATATCGAAAAGTGGGCGTGGTTATAGTCCGATATCGTTCATTTTAAATAGCGATCTGAGATGAGTGCTCAGGAGCCTACATACCAAATTTCATCAAGATACCTCAAAATTTACTCAAGTTATCGTGTTAACGGACGGACGGACGGACGGACATGGCTCAATCAAATTTTTTTTCGATCCTGATTATTTTGATATATGGAAGTCTATATCTATCTCGATTCCTTTATATATGTACAACCAACCGTTATCCAATCAAACTTAATATACTCTGTGAGCTCTGCTCAACTGAGTATAACAAGGATATATATTAAAATTTCGCTAAGAGTTCACTAATTTTCTACAAGAAACAAAACACGAACTTTGATGGAAACTAACCGCAAAAAATTCATATATACCCAAACTGGTCCTTTCTCCCCAGCTATTGACAGAAATGGAGAAATATCCACTGAAGGTCAAGCCGAATCTTAAACTTAAGACATTCCAATTCGTCAAAATAGGTAATGCACTTCTAAATATCTATAAAATTCATAAATTAACTACAAAACTAACTACCAAACTAAATACATGCATATTACCACGCACAAACGTTCGGTAGCCGCAGGGAATACATTCATTTAGTCATTTGGGTTTTCTTATTTGTTTCAAAATCCTTCTCAGCCATCTGTTCCTAAAGATAAAACGGTTTAATATTGCTTCAGACAAATAACACTCCAACTATAATAACTTGACAAAGCTTTAGTTAACACAACCTGAATAATTCATTACTACGTTAATTTATCATGTTAAGTCAAGTTGGTGTAATTGAACTAACTACATAAGAAACCTAACCGCAAAAAAATTCCTATTATAACCATCCGCAAGCGGGTATATTTAGTAGATATCAAACGATATCATTAAAACTACTCAATTAAGAGTATAAATAATGCCTTGCATTGCGTTTTGTACAATGGTTCTTAACCATTGCTTTAAAAATTAGTGTAGTGTAATTTTACAATACACTAACAAAAAAACAGTGTGGGAACTCTACACACCGGCAGCACTATTTCGGAGTTGTTACTTTTTCTTATTCCTTCTGTTACTATAATCGTATTCAGTTAGAAGAGACTTTTCGTATTTGTCCTCAGCATTCACTTTCTAGACCTTCTTGAATTAAAACGAATAATTTTGTATAACTCTAAGTTTGACATATTTGATTAATAAACGTAGGTTTAAGTTGTACGAACGTTTAATTAGATGTGGAAATTATTTATCAGCGTTCTTGCACACAGAGTATATTAACTTTGATTGGATAACGGTTGGTTGTACAGGTATAAAGGAATCGAGATAGATATAAACTTCCATATATCAAATCATCAGTATCGAAAAAAAATTTGATTGAGCCATGTCCGTCCGTCTGTCCGTCTCCCGTTAACACCATAACTTGAGTAAATATTGAGATATATTCACCAAATTTTGTACACGAGCTTATCTGGACCCAGAATAGATTGGTGTTGAAAATGAGCGAAATCGGATGATAACCACGCCCACTTTTTATATATATAACATTTTGGAAAACGCAAAAAACCTGATTATTTAGTAAATAATACACCTAAAATGTTGAAATTTGACATGTGGATTGATATTGAGACTCTTGATAAAATTTGAAAATTTTTTTAAAATGGGCGTGGCACCGCCCACTTGCGAGAAAATCAATTTCACAAATATTATTAATCATAAATCAAAATCGTTAAACCTATCGTAACAAAATTCGGCAGAGAGGTTGCCTTTACTATAAGGAATGCTTTGAAGAAAAATTACGAAATCGGTTAAGGACCACGCCTACTTTTATATAAAAGATTTTTAAAAGGGTCGTGGACGAATAAAATAAGCTATATCTTTGCAAAAGAGCTTTATATCAATGGTATTTCATTCCCAAGTGGATTTATAACAATAAATAGGAAAACGGCAAATTTAAAAAAATCGGCGTGGCACCGCCCCTTTTATGACTAAGCATTTTTCTAGTTTCGGGAGCCATACTCTAGGAAAATTTACATATCGTAACAAAATTGGGTACAATTATTTTCCCTATCAGCAGTAAATATTTCTAGAAAAAGTGGACGAGATCGGTTAAACACCACGCCCACTTTTATATAAAGATTTTTAAAGGGTCGTAGACGAAAATAAAAGCTATATCTTAGCAAAAAAGAGCTTTGTATCAATAGAATTTACTTTCTAAATTGAATTATAACATTAATTGGAAAATAAATTTTTGAAAATGGGTGTGGCACCGCCCCTTTTATGACTAAACTATTTTCTATGTTTCGGGAGCAATAACTTAAGAAAAATTTAAACATATCGTAAGGAAATTGTGTACACATATGTTCCTTATAGCAGAAAATATTTCTAGTAAAAATGGACAGGATCGGTTAAAGACGACGGCAACTTAGATGTAAAACAAGTTTAAAAGGGTCGTAGACTATAATAATTATATAGTGTAAAACTATATATTTAAATAAATTTATTCTCACTTTACAAATTTAAAAAATAACTATTAGAAAATTTTCACTTTAAAATAAGATAAAAAGTAATATAACCATAAAAATAATTTAAAAAATTAAAGTATATTTTACAAGTAGATATCCCTACATATACTAGTGTAACTACTTGTATCCTTTACTTTAATTTTTAAATTAATTTTGAATTGAGTTTTCATGTAACTTAAAATTTTTGAATAACTTCAAAAAAAAGAAAATTCAAATTAGTTTGAAAATATTTAAACTCAAAGTAAATAAAATAATATTTCTAAAAATAAGTATTAAATATTTGGTTAACCACCAAATATATTTATACTTATTATATTTTAAATTTATTCTTATTATATATTTATTTTTATTATCAAAAAATGAAATATTTTAAGTCATCAAAATATCTTTTAAAAAAATTAAGTTAAAAATATATTAATCTAAATTAAATAGAAAATTATTATTTTCTATATTAAATATAGTGTAAACTACTTTGTACTCTTTACTTAATTTTAAAATAATTTTAATTGAGTTTTCGTGTAACTTAAAATTTTTGAATATCTTCAAAAAAGAAAATTCTAATTAGTATGAAATATATGAACTCAAAAATAAACAAAATATAAATTTTGAAAAGTAAAATAAATATTTGGTTAACCATCAAATATATTGGAGTAAATGTAGAGTTATCTACTTTATTTAAATGTACTTTATTTTTATAAATTATTTCCTAAAGAAAATTTAATGTCAGTGTATTATAAATTTTAAATATCAAATATTATATAAAAATTTAAATAATAATAAATAACATTTTAAAAATATATAGTTTATATTAAACTATAATATAAACTTTTAAATTAACAAGGTATATTATTATAAGTAGATAACCCTACATAATAAAGCTATAACTTAGCAAAAAAATAGTTGTGAATCAATGATATTTCACTTATAAAGTTTTAATGTAATTTCCTCTTACTACTAGGGAGATATTTTTCTTTTAAACGGGCGGTGCCACGTGATATGTAGAAAAGTAATTATCTGCAATGAAATGTACAATTGAAGCTCACGCTGAGTATATAATATTCGGTACACCCGAACTTAGACACCTATACTTGTTTTTACTTTGATCCCGGTTCTTTCCAATTGACTTTCACAGCGCTGCGACCTCTGTTCAGAACGATGTGAAAATGGACTTTCTTCATGGCAATGATGCCATAGTTTAATATTTATTGACGCTTTTTCCCCGTGCTCTGGAATTTATTAACAATTTTTGTTGTTATATCGGCCTAATGATTTGTATGATCGCGGGTTTCGAATCGATCTCAAGGCCTAACAATAATTATTTTATCATTATTACTGTTGTGATAAATTTTCTTAAATTAAAAAATGTTTAAATTAGAATAGAAGAAAGAAAAAATTTAGACAACTGCCAACGCTCGTTGTATAGATACAATTCGGGAACTGCTAAATTCCTTCATCAGCAGCATTTAGAGGCCACTACTATAACCATTCAGCTATCACAGCGGTTGTTTGTTTGTCTTCGTTATTTCTACTTCTATCCTGGTTCTAGCCAATTAAATTTCACAGCGCTGCGATATGTTGCGAGAGACGATGTGAAAATTGGACCTGTTCATGTGAATGTTGCCATAGTTTCATATTTATTGACACTCATTCCCCGTGCTCTGGATGTATTAACAATTTTTGGTGTTATATCAGCCTACTGATTTGTAAGATTGCGGGAGTTAAGCATCTGCGTGGAAATAATAGAAAATGTATTTTCTCTGAGCAAAAGCTCCTTCATTTGATTCGTCTAGTTCAGAATTAATTCTATATTTTTATGCTTACATCTATTTATACTATTTCTATATATAATTTAGCTTGCGATAAGGATGTTATTGAAAACATGTTAAAACATGTTTACATGTTTTTTTATAAGCGTTATCATGTTATTGCTTGATCTCTCATAGTTATATTGTATGAAGGGACAAAGAGTATTTTTTTATTGTTTATCATTTTCATTGCTTGTATTATCAAGTGAAGGAACAAAGAGATGTTTGTACTGTTTATCGTTGTTGTTGGTTTACAAACATGTTTGTAGTCTATATAGGTATGTAGTGTATCAATGTAGTTAGCTGTGTAGTGTATGTGTCAACGTCGTTAACTCTCCCCGGTGTTTAAAATGAAATGTCCCCATTTTAGATCTGCTGTAGTTGGGGGAGTTTGGCTCATATGCTCTTTGGAATATTAAGCGTCTCTTTTCCTCTCTTTGGTTTCGTTGATATTGGCTTAATTTTATGAATAAGTAATGTTAAGGTAAAAGTTGTTATGAAAAACATAATATACAGTGTAAATTTTAATGGATGCTCTTCTATAGGTATAACATATTTATATAATTGTTGAATATTATTAAATTTATAATTCGAGTTTGATGCTAGTATTTTCAAGACATCTACTTGCTCGTTATTATGTGCGTGAATAACATTTTTAATTTCTTCTTCACGGTCACATAAGTTTTACTATCTATACTTGTAGAATCTTAAACTGTACTAAATGTGGTCCGTTTATTTTTAAACCATTCCAAGTATGATCATTAGTTATTACATATTGGCGTGATCAGAAATTTGTATTGGAATATTATTTTCTTTTATTATGTTGCATTAAGCTTGTTGATTTGATAACAGTGGAATTGTGCAGTTTATCCTTTGTTTACAAATACTAATGCCTAAGTAATTTTTACATTTTGATACATTAATAAATTCGTTATTACATTTTGAAAACTTTTGTTTTAATTCATATTTTTCTGTTTAAATGCTAAAGGAATCACTGATACAGTTGACATTATTTAAAATTACAGGATATTTGTATATGGTTATTATGCGGTTTTAACATGCATACATAGATGTCAGAATATTCTAGAATATTAATTACAGGAATATTATATATTTCGTTGTTGTTCATTTATTTCTTTCAAATTTAACGTTCCTGAATAAAAGTTTCCTACCTTAGCAAAATTTTTTGTATTCGTAATACTTTCCTATTCTTTCAGACTTCTGTCATAATTAGTTCCTCTGTAATATATTTAGGATCAAGAGTTTCAAGGATCTTGTCGAATTGTGAATTTATTTTACGTTGTTCATTATTATTTTCTATCAATTGGTTTTAATCCTGTTTTAATTTCAATAAGTCATCGTGATCTGGTGTCCCTGTTACAATATAAGTACCGAACCCAACAAATTAGGAGCTCTATTAGAACGATATTCTGGTGGTACTAAATGTGTTTTTAAAGTTTCTATTCTGTTTATGAGTATTTCCTCTTGTGTGATTCCTGTATTCTATAGACATAATGTTTTCGTATGGGGCTAATATATTAGATAAGTTCGCTATGTGATACCGGTAAGCTGTGTTGTCAAACATATACATCGTGTCTGATTCTACAAGCATAAATTTTTTACCTTTTAAGTCCGTTATTTTGTCGGAAGAACAAGATGGAAAGAATAAGTAATAATATTAACCCAGTAGCTTTCCTGTTGCTACTTTCCTGATGCTGTCTTTGTGAATAATTTTCCCTGTTATACTCTCGTTATCAGTTATAAGATAATGTGCGTGGAGTAGACTTATATGAGATTTTCCTCAATATACTCGTGGCAATGTAATTTATTTTCTAGTTTTCGAATAAAACATTATTCGAGTATCTATCTGTTGAACTAAGATACATATTGTTGTTCATAAGAAATATGTCCATTTGTATGTATTCCCCTACTTTTGTTGGTATTGGTGTTTTTCCTATAGGTTGCCTATTCGGTTCCCTACCAACCATGAGTGGATAAAAACTGGGTAATCATATACTGATGCTGCCCAAAAATTTGGATAATAAGTTGGATAATTTTCTTCGGCGAGGCCATGGATATATCGTGTACGTGTAAGCTGTCAGTCTGCAACTATTGCATAATTTTAGGTGTAAATGCCAGCTTTAACGTCAATGTGCAGCGTTGCCAGACCGTCATTTAAACATCCAGAAACCGTTTTCCAAATACCTAAAAATCCCACATGCTCCAAATTTTTCATTCACTTTTTATGTAAAAAAATTCCCAGCAAAATGTCCGTACTTTTCATAAATTTTTTTAATTTAAAAATTTCATATAAATTTTATATAATTTACATTTAAAAAAAAATTAAATACAATAACGATAGAATAAAATGAACTAAATTGAAAACGATAAAAAATTACATAAAATAAAATAAATAAAGTAAAAAGAAACAAAACAAAATAAATAAAAGAAAATTTAATTAAAGTAAATAAATAAAAATAAAATAAATAAAGTAAAAAATAAGTTGGAAGGAAACTAAACAAAACGAAATGGAATAAAATTTAATAAAGTGATGTGGCATAACAAAAATAGAGTGGAATGAATTAAAAGAAAAATAAATTCAATGAAATGAAATGGAATGAATTGAGATGAGACAAAATAAAATGCAACGGAAAGGAGTGAAATGAAACATAAAAAAATTAACTGAAACGAAAAAATTTGAAACTATTTGAAATTAAACGGAATGAAATGAAATAGAATAAAGTGAAATGATATGGAAAAAAGAAACTAAGATGAAACTATATGAAATGAAATGGAATGGTATAAAATGAAATTTAAAAAATAAAAATCATATGTAAATGAAAAGAAATAGAGTGAAAATGATATGAAACTATATAAAATGAAACTAATAAAATAGATTATGAAGTGAAACGAGATGAAATGAATTAAATTAATTGAAATTAAATAAGATAAAATGAAGTGGCATGGCATTAAATTAAATTAAACGAAATGAAATGGAATGCAATGAAATAAAAATAGAACAAAATTAAGTAAAATGCTATGTAGTAAATGAAGTGAAATAGGAGAACATGAAATTATATGGAATGAAATTTAAGGAAGTGAAATGGAACAACACGAAACGAAACGGAAACGGCATGAACGAAATAAAATTAATTTTGATTTTGGCGAACTTTTTGTTAACTAATCAGTTTTTGCTAGCTGGCTTGAGGTCTGAATTGAAATAAAACACAAGGGTTTTTTTATATATTACCAATATATTTCGATTACACACGGTAATCGTCTTCAGGGTGAAAACTACAAAACATAAAAACAACAAAATAAATAAATAAATAACAAATTTTCTAACATATAAATTTTAAAAAATTATTAAAAAATTATTAAAAAATTAATCACATACATTTTTTACACGTGTGTATCACTTGACGTGGAGTTTATCACTGATCGTTTGTTTGTCAACAAATATCTATAGAAGCTAGCGGAGTTATCTACGTCCGTTTTATAATTCACTCGTTTGCTGGTTGGTGTGCTAATAATGTGAAGGATTTTCAGAGTAAATCGTTTTCTGTAATGTTGTTCTTGTTGAAGAATAGTATCTTTTGTCAAAGTTTGGTGAGTGGGAGTTTTCAGTGCAGTGGGTCATAAGTGCAGTTTTTTGGTTTGCAGTATGGTGGCAATATTTTTAATCCTATTTGTGTTGCGCTAGTCTAGTTTTAAGTTTGCCTTTTGTTGTTCCAACATATACGCTGTGGCATGGTTCGTTGTTTTTTCCATTGCAAGGGATTTCGTACACTATATTTCTTTTTTCTGTATGTGGAATTTTGATTTCGTTTGATTATATATGTATTTTAATGTATTTATCGGCTTATGGGCTATTTTCACTTCATCTTTGTTGTAGTAGTCTGATTTGGCCAATCGTTCCGACAATTTTGGCACATAAGCTACTGACCTAAATATTTTCTGCGGTTTTTCTTTTTTTTTCCTCTTTCTAGATTCATTTCTTCTTGATATTTATTTAACAGTGTTTTAATTATGTTTTCAGGAAAGGAGAAATGATTTTCCAGAAAACATAATTAAAACACTGTTAAATAAATATCAAGAAGAAAAGAATCAAGAAAGAGGAAAAGAAAAAGAAAAACCGCAGAAAATATTTAACCCCTTGTTGTATGACGGTCCTCTCCAGTACCACTTCTGATTTTGCTACTTTAAAAGCAATCAGTAAGTTTTTTACATTATGCAGACCAACGGTACTTTAAAGTAAAAAACATAGAACATATATAACGGAATTTTTAATAAAATTCGTGGATTCTTTGCTTTTTATGCTCATTGCAAGTAAGTGTTTTCCATAGTGCGGTCACAAATTAGAAGTGGTGTATTATTTTAATTATATCTTGCTAAATTCTTAAAATATCTCTGTTAAATAAAAAGAAAGTATAAGTTTTGTGAATTTAGTATTTAGTTTTGAAGATACAAAGAACTTTATTTTTTATACCTTTCATGAACATGAAATGGTATATTAACGTTGGTCCGATGTTTGTAACGTTGAGAAATGTAGAAGATAGACTCACCATTAAGTATACCGAATTGATCAGGGCGACGAACTGAGTTGATATAGCCATGTCCGACTGTCCGTCCGTGTGTCTGTTTGAACGCAAACTAGTCCCTCAAAGTTTGAGATATCTCAATGAAATTTGGCATTTTGGTATTGTTTAGGGAGCTGGCAATACAAAATTTACTGGCTGTGCTGGGACACGATTCAACTTTCTTTTCCTGGGAGTATATAGCTGTTGTGGATGCGGTTGTGGCGCTTTAAGAGTGGCGATGTGGTTATATCGGGCGGCGGAGGCGATGGCGATGTTATGATGGTATCTGGCGGTGGTGGCAATATGGATGGATGGCAATATAAGCTCACCTCGTTATTTATGGGAGGTTTGCTTGTAAATAAAACAACATTGACTTCACTCACTTTAATTATAATATTACAGGAATTATAAAGTCCTGTTTTTCCAGAGGGGCTAACAATTTCTTTAAATTAAATTTAATTTAAAAAAAGAAAAAGAGATCACAACCGCGATGGTAAACAGAATTTCGAGTCAAGATGTAAAAGCAAAAAATTTCAACAGAACATATATATATATGTACATATGTACGTACATTTCAACTGTCAACTCATCGTTGGGGTTGCCAGAGGGGCGAAATGTGAACTCTTATACTCTAGTAGATATAACTATAGATATAATTCATGGATTTAACGTAATTCATGTGTCGTAAAGATAATAAATATACATCAAATAGTAATGTATAAAGGTTTAATGTACATATTTATATATATGTAACTTAGGTACAGTAGTTATAAATAAGGTACATGTTCAAATTCAATATAAAAAATTCAGGTAAAATTCAAGTCTTTTTCTTTTCGTATAAATTATCTATTAAAATATAATGTTGACTGAAGTTGGCTGCG
>JARSSU010048068.1:0-21665 GCA_029619165.1 Eurosta solidaginis | reverse complement strand
TAAACATATCTATAAATCAAATATGCCTCTCTCACATTTATCATTTATTTACCTCTTGCTGCTTCTTATCATTCGTCTCGGCATTTCACCGAGTATGTTTTTTGTATTTTTTTTTGTTGCATTAACGGTATTTACTCGTTACTTTTAAATGAATGTGTCTGTCATTTGTCACACTCTCGGCTCTATGATATGACGTTACTTTTGAAAATTTACTCTCTGATATTACAAGTGCTAAATATATATTTTGTAGTTAACATACTTTTAAATATTTGTATATATGCATGTATGTAGTTATATTAAACAATTCAAACTAATCTATTTTTCAATACTTTTTGTGATACATATAAATTTGTTTTTAGCATTTTGTATATCTACCACCAGCGTCATACGAAGCGTCACCTAAAGCATTCTTAAACAGCCAAAAACGATGTCAGAATGTCTCGATAAACTTATATATATGTATATACAGTGGCGTGTAGCAAAAGAGCAGCGCTGCTATATTTATTGATTTTGTATAAACCAAAGTAAATACTAAGAAAGTACTTGACGATGCGCCAGATCCTGGAGAAAACTCACGATAAGAGAATCCACACACACACTCCAAGCAGCTTGCATGCTGCTATGTCTAAATTAAGTTCCCTGCCAAGTTACAAAG
Organism: Eurosta solidaginis; assembly: GCA_029619165.1. Classification (NCBI taxonomy): domain Eukaryota; kingdom Metazoa; phylum Arthropoda; class Insecta; order Diptera; family Tephritidae; genus Eurosta; species Eurosta solidaginis. The sequence continues at coordinate 21,010 of JARSSU010048068.1, read as the reverse complement.
GCTCTGCCAAATGATGTTGCCAACAACAATAACAGCTCCGTAAGGATTGGAAAGGACCTCTCTGAGCCATTCGTAACTAAACGAGGCTTCAGACTAGGCGACTCCCTTTCGTGCGATTTTTTTTACTGAGAACCGAGATGGTGGCAATCTATTATAAGAGCGCATTCGCTGAACAAACGCGCTGTGAGTTTCTGCTTTCTGGTGATTAGAAAAGGCGCAAAATAAAATAATTAAAAAAAATTTTTAAGTTAAACGGTTTATTGAAAACAATACTACATGAAGTAAATAATACGAAAAGCTAGAAAATAATTAGGTAGGTCCTAGGTACTAGTCATCACACTCCTTATCAATCTATGGCGTTGATCAGACAATTAAATAAAAGCGTTGGGCGCGTGAAATTTCTAAAAATGTGACTGATTAAGGTTCAGTTAGTTTTACTTATGACTATCAGTAGAAATATGACGCGTTCAACGCTTTTATTTAATTGTCTGATCAACGCCATAGATTGATAAGGAGTGTGATGACTAGTACCTAGGACCTACCTAATTATTTTCTAGCTTTTCGTATTATATTACTTCATGTAATATTGTTTTCAATAAAACCGTTTAACTTAAACATTTTTTTTAATTATTTATTTTCAAGTTTTTAGTCTTTATTTAATTGCCTATTATTTCTCATTCTATTTAGTTCATTTAGTGACTCATTATTACAAGGACTCTTTCCTGACAATTTGTTACAACCTAAGTCCTCAATACATAATCCTTCCAAGGACTTTACTCGACTCTGCGCCACGTATGCTTGTCCCTCCTCCAACTCCAAAATATTTTGATGTCACTTCTACCGGACTGTGTGCAATATTTGTTCCAAATATGAGCCAAATCGGGCATCATAGGTCCCGCTTTCTATCATGTATCTATGCATTATGTGTGCTCCAAATATGGGCCAAAATCGGACCACAAATATGATTTTTGTGAATACTCGATCCATGCGCCACCTAGCGGCGATTTTTTTTCACAGGACGATTTCTATTCTTGTATGTATTAAGTGTTCCAAATATGAGCCAAATCGGTCCACAAATATGATTTTTGCGAATATCTCGATCCTTCCGCCACCTAGCGGCGATTTTTTTATAGGTCGCTTTCAATTCTTGTATATATTAAGTGTTCCAAATATGAGCCAAATCGGGCCACAAATACGATTTCTGTGAATATCTCGATCCATGCGCCACCTAGCGGCGATTTTCTTTCACAGGTCGATTTCTATTCTTGTATGTATTAAGTGTTCCAAATATGAGCCAAATCGGTCCACACAATAGGATTTTTGCGAATATCTCGATCCATGCGCCACCTAGCGGTGATTTTTTCATAGGTCGCTTTCTATTCTTGTATGTATTATGTGTTCCAAATATGAGCCAAATCGGGCCACAAATAGGATTTTTGTGAATATCTCGATCCATGCGCCACCTAGCGGCGATTTTTTCTTATTATTGCATTGTCATCGGGTTCTGAACTATATTCCAAGTTTCATGCTGTAGCTTATCGGAAGTTACTTAAATTTCAATTACAAGATTCGTTCACAACGGCCGTGTGCATGCGGCCATGCGGCCTGTCAACTCAAGCTAAATAAAACCGTTTAAAATGGGTCTGGCGGTAATTGACAAGATGAAGAACTTGTTGTCATCCAGAAATAATCTGCACATTCACGCCTTGGCAGCTAGTCCACTGCTGCCGGATATAAATTGGAGACTGTGAAGGATTCTGTCTATTTAGTTCAGCATTAGCAGCAAAAACAATATCATAATATAAAATAGAGAATAACTATTACCCAACAAGAGCTACTTTAAACTGAGTAGGTAATTGAAAAGTAAAGTTTTCTTTCGACGAACAAAAATCACGCTCTAAAAGTCCGATGTATGGCTCCAAATCATGGACGGTATCGAGAGAAGACGAGATGTCTCTAAGAGTGATCGAAAGAAAAGTTCTCCGGAAGATTTATGATCCTGTACGTGATACCGACGGTAAATGTGCGAACACTCTCCGGCCAAGAAAGTATAAAGCCGACACTGCAGCTTGAAGCAGAGGGAGGGAAAGACCTCAACTGAGTTGGTGCTAATGTGATATGAATTTGAAACAGTTCTCTAATCAATCCCGACTCGATTATTAGTGTAGTTGTCTAAGAATTTTCTAGAGTCAACATTAGACCAGTTATCTGACGTACCTACATAAAAAGTCTCTAACGTTAGAGATTGTGTTTGCTGGGGAGTGACTGAAAGATTAGGGTTGGAAAATATTCAAACGTGCAGATTTAATTTTGAGGATTTATTTTAAATTAGTATATTTGTAATTATTGTCTAACAATGCGAAAAACAATTTGAGAAATTTGGGATACAGAAAACTAAATAAAATATAGTTTATCACCTGACCAAAGGAGTCATAAAATGCTACTTAGTTTTTTTTGAAAAGTATATGAAAAATGTGCTCACTTAGGTCTTTCTCAAATAATCCTCAAAGACTCCGTCTGGTTAGGTTAGGCTAGGTTGAACTGGCTGGTCCATGAGGACCTCATATAGACTGATAAGTCCGTAGTGTTACCAGAAGTTTATTTTAACGACCAAACTGAAAAACCCTATCAAAAACCAGGACCTATGTTATAAAATAACTCCGTCCTCTTGGCAAATACTAGAAGCTTCCTAAGATTTAAGCCACTTGCTGCCTCTAGATCTGACAGCTGTATCACTCCTAATAGCTGGAGTTTTAGCCTGGCAAGCGCAGGGCAAGAGCACAGAACGTGCTCGATCGTTTCCTCCTCCAGCACGCAATTCCTACATCTGCTATCACTGACCAAGCCTAATTAAAAGCATGTGACGCCAGAAGGCAGTGTCCAGTCAGAATACCCGTCATGAGTATGCAGCCCTCTCTTTTTAATGATAGAAGCAACTTTGTTAGTCTAAGTTGTAAGACCTGCACATAATCTTCGCACAGCCCGCGACTTGAACCCACGCCTTTCCCGCTTGGTCGATCATGTGCACCTCTCGCCATCGCGTAATCTCGCCCAGTCTAATTGGGACGTCTAAGGAGCAAGCTTCAAGGGATGGGCCCTTTTAGCTAGTTCCGCCTTTTCATTCCCATCTATTGCCATATGCCCTGGGACCCAATATGGATGTATGCTTCTCCCTGTCCCGATTCTCTCAGGGACTGCTTACACTCTAACACGCATTTAGACGCTGTGCTATGCGAGATTATAGCCTTAATTGCTGCTTGGACTGCAATATAAAAAGTTAACACGACTGCAGCTTGGGCTATTTTCTCCAGGGTTTCTACTGCTTTGGTTACGGCTACTATTTCCGCTTCGAAAACACTACAGTAATCCGGCAGCCTGTAGGATCTGTTTATTTCCGGATCAGCACAGTATACCGCAGACCCTACCCCTTCCACTACTTTGGAACCATCTGTGTACACATGTATCGCCTTGTCCGCCATTTGAGCACCCTTTCGCCAACCGTCCACCTCTATTGTGGCCTTAAGATCGCCCTCGAAGCGTCTCCGTCTGGACTCTGATTTTAAATTAATGGTGTTTTCTTTTGAGAGAATAATGTAGCCCTGCTGGTTCTTCTCGGCTTCTTGTGAGTTGGTGTATTCCTTTCACAAAATATTTTACACTGATTGAGCAAAGGAGTCTCTTTACCTACAAATAGAGCCAGTTTGCATAGCGCCAGGTGACCTGGTTCAAAAGTTAGAATTTAAGAGTGTGACATGAGGGTAACATTTTTCTAGAAAAGAAAACGCCGTAACTTCTAAAGAAGGGACGCCCAAAACTTTCCGAAGATAAAAAATAACAGAGGGTTTTCACTATCCCGTTTAGTTTTTAAATGGCACCACGTCAATTATTAATTTACTGATTCCTGTTAGGAGCGCACAAACACCACCCTAACTCCAGTTTAGGGAAGCCTTGCATCTCCCAACTCCGCCAAAACGTCAGAATGGCGCACTGATGCCAACCTTTAGGCCTATTTTATTTTTCAGCTCAACTAAAAAAGTCCAAAAATATTGTAATTGAGCCGAGGTTGACACTGCACTTCGACTCTGCCGAACAGACAAGAACGGAAAGTGTTTCTCTCCTATAAAGAGAGTATTCTTGCCATATTTTGAAGATGATGTTCTGGTGTCATAAGAAGAAATCCCGTGGCGTTTTGAGCGGTCTGCAGCTTCATCCAGTTTGATTCTTATAAGCTCGGCGGTCAATTCGAAAACGCATAGCACACAAGCCGTTGGCTACTTTATAAGTAACTATTGGCGTCCCTTGTATTTGTCACAAGTGTGCCAGCGGAAGACTTTGGGATTTTCTTGCGGATCTGACCTTTAGGTGTATTGTGACTGCATAGTCATTATTGTACGTCACACTCAGTATTTTTGGTTGCCGGACACATGGCAGCGTATTGCCAGCAATGTGGATGCCCAATAGCGCCGACATTTACTTTGTACACGTCGTTGTTGTTGTTGTTTGTAGCAGTGACAAATTAAATGGGGTTACACTGAAATGACAGTCCTTGGTCGGGAAAAATCCCGAGTAGCTCCCGTACTTATATATGAATCGCCAGGACTTAATGCCAATATCGTGCAGTTGCCGGTACAGGAGGGCAACGGTAACTCCTTCTGGTGGGGAGGGGAGTTTCGAGTCCACCCTTAAAATACTGTTCACGTAGTGGTCGATGGTGGGATTACCATGGCAAACTAACGCGAAACTAAAGAAAGTCGTAATTCTAATGATCTCTCTATCAAGTATGTATCCATTTCGTTATCGACTTATCTTCTTAAGAATTATTTGTCTCAGATGTATCTTTGTCGCAGGTTTTTTCTAAGATTTGAAGCATAGTGAAAATCTGGTCGATGGTAGATTTATCAGATCTGGAGAATCACTAATAAGGTTCAATCAGCCGATTCCCGGTGGCTTCAATCTTTTGCACAATATGTTGACAGGCCCTTATATGTCTTATTAAGAAGGCTGCTTCCGCTGTTGACGCGACTCACGCTTTTATTTATTTGTCTGATCAACACCCTAGATTGTGAGGAGTGTGATGACTAGTATCTAGCTACCTAATTATTTTCTCTTAAGTATTATAATTACTTAATGTAAGTATTGTTTTCAACATTTTTTTAAAATTATTTTATAGACTATCTTAATCCTTGCGCCACCTAGCGGCGATTTTTTTCATAGGTCGCTTTCTATTCATGTATATAATATGTGTTCAAATATGAGCCAAATCGGACTACAAATACGATTTTTTGAAATATTTCGATCCATGCGCCACCTATCGGAGTTTTTTTTATCTATTATGCATTGTGATCGGGGTCTGAACTACATTCCAGGTTTCAAGCTTGCAGCTTAAATTTTAATTACAAAATTCGAAACGCTCGCTACACAGCGTCAAGCTAAATAAAACCGTTAAAAATTAAAATTTTTAGTTTTGCAGAGCATGAAACAGGAATACGTGAATACCACAATAGTAAAGTGAAAATTATAAAGGCAGCTCCCTCAAACTCCCTAATGCTTTCTAACCATGGAAATCTCGTAAATAATTTTACTTATAAGACCCTACTTGAAAAGCAAAAACAATGCCAAAAGAATGGTTGATTTTATTTCTCTGTACATCACTGTATGCATGTACATACAAAGTAGAGGTTTACGCCGATCACTTTATCGGCGGCGGCGGCGTAGCTCTATTATATATTATTATTATTATTATTTTATTTATTACGGTCAAAAAAGCCTAATTCATTGTATAGTACAATTACAAAATTCATAATTGTTCTTAAAACTATTTCATTAAAAGAAATGAGTAAATTTATTGTTAACTAGTATTAAATATTAATTTTTACAATTATAGAATAGTTTTTCTTTAAACTTAAACAACGTTTTCACAGTCTTTTATCTCTGCTGGTATTTCATATACATTTATAGCCTACGTATTCTAAGGTCTTTTTTGCGAAACTCGGTTCTTACTTTGGGCAGTCTTAAGTTTTGCTACTCCTAGTTCCATAGTATGGATCACATAATTGTACTGTATCTATCACTCAGATAATTTGGTAACATTCCCTGTGTATGTAATGTATAACTTCAAGCGTAATAACAGATTAATTGCTAATACTAAGCCAATTTAACATAGGAAGCATAATACTTTTAATGTTCTATAAGAGCATTTTAGTATCAAACGCATGCTTTGTTTTGCTGTATTTGGAGCTTATTAATTAACACGTATCATTTGTTCATAGTATTGATGGGCAGTAATAAAATGTGGATCTACAATTGATCTATATACTACTATTTTATGATGTTGGCTAATATGCTTACTGTTCGATACATAAATCCTATTTTCTGTGCAATTTCTTCTCTAAATGATTCATGTGTTCTGTGAAACTTAGTTTCTCATCAATATTACACCTAGTACTTCATTGACTACTCTTTCAATTGCATTGGTTTTATTTTCAGACTAGGACTGGATAAGTTATTATGGTTCTGTTTAAATATCATATACTTAGTTTTATAATATTAAGTTTTAGCTTTCTACTGCATAGCACTTAAATAAGTATTTAAGTCTTCTTGTATTTTCATGACAGCGCAATCTACATTTTGTCACTAATGCTAAACTAATGCATCATCCGCAAAAAGACTTATTTACCAATTTCTCAAGCAAGTTTTTTATATCATTGATTGTAAATATAAACAATATCGGAGCAAGTACTGAGCCTTGTGGCAGCCAATGTTAACATCAACAACCGATGAAACTGCGTCTCCAATACGTCCTCTGCTTTCTGTTACTGAGGTAACTACGAAACATCCAAAGCTTTTCCCTGATCCCATTATCCATTACTCAGCCAATTCATTCGATCGATTGTTTCAACAGCCCTCTTTAAGTCTAAGAAGCAAGATACTACTACCTTTTATCAGCAACAGCCTCTTTCCACTCTGCAATACCATATTCAATGCTGTTTCGCAGGAGTGCCTTTCCTGAAGCCTGATTGCTCTGGTATGATATATTATGATCGTCTAGGTATGCTACTAGTTGCTTTTCACCACTGTTTCCATAATTTTTTCATCAATAGGTAGGGTATTAATCGGACGCAGCTCGTCAGGTTTCATTGTATTTTTACTTTTGCCACTGGTATTATGTGGATATCTTCCAGCAGCTGGGAACAATGCCACTATCAAACGATCGTTTATAATGTCCTTATATAAGTGTGCAATGTACACCATAGAGTCCTTGATAACACCCTCTGACAATAGGTTTTTACCGCCATATTTGTTTTTAAATGATTTTGTTATGTTCATTATATCTTCTAACTCGATACTGGTGAGCTCAAATGTTGCTACCGAGTTGGTTGTTTAATTTTCATCAACAAGTTCAATTGTTTCAATACTATCATTGATTTGACATTATGCTCTGAACAAAGTAAACAATTCAAGACATTAGCTATATCGTTGCTATTTTCTAGACATTCACCGTTCGATACTATTTTTTTTAATATGCTCTTTATTATCTGCAAGTTCCACATCATCTTTCAAACATTTCCACATGGATTTCATATTTCCTTATTAATAATCACTTGATCTTCCATGTATTTCTTCTTTTTAAGTATTATTGTTTTTTTATATATTTTTTTAACGGCATTATAATCATCCCAGTGACCTGTGCTAATATATATTCAATTTTCTTTTATGTAGTACTGTAGTTCACGGTCGTACCACTTATTTCGCAATTTTATATTGATCCTCTATCGTACGTCAACGTTGCATGGCTTCAGACAAGATATCATTCAAAGCCTGCCGCCGGCGGCAGCGTGGTCGGCGCGCCGGCGTACGCCGGTGCTCTTACTTTAAAAAGCTTAATTTTTCTATTTAAAAAAATAATATTTAGGAAAGGTTTTGTTTGTATGTATTTAAGGAAATCAAACGTTTTGCCATTTCGGAAAGATCCGGGGTTTTTGCCTCAAAATCTCGCAGATCGTTCAAAATTTTCAGGAGTAGCTCCTGCGGAGGGATTGTCCCTCGTTCACTTACTCCAGAGAAGCTTCGAACCTAACCCGGTCTTTGGAATTGGTACTGCTGCGTCTGCTGAAAAGAAATAGAGATACATAAAATGGTCACACTCTTTTGTCTGTATATCTCGTGCAAAGCGTAGTTTCACCTGGGGTTAACTCCTAATAATCGTCGCGAACACAATTTCTTTAAATATTTGTGGCTCCTTGGCGGTCACGCACAAAGGCGGCTTACGGTTGCTATTAATGGTCTATTAATACTCATGACTCTTGTGGCACAGGGCGCCTCCAGTTTTTTCGGCTGTAAGAGCTACAATCCCGATGTGCGAACAGTAGCAATCGCGACCACCAGTCGCTACCACGCCTCCTGACCCTCACACCATATGCCAGCACAGAAGCCAAAGGACTGCGACTTCGAACTCATACCTTCCTCGACGTCACTTTCCTAGAAGCTCTAGGTGTAGCTCCGAAGGCTTTCTAACGGATGTTTTTGTCGCGCTATGCTGCCGAGCTACACTAGAGAAACACCTTGAAACGTTAGGGAGTGACTATTCGGCCAAGGATGCCGCCCTCGAAATCATAAGCAGTCTAAGTGGATGTCATTGCGTAACTCATGGGTGAAAATCGTATAATCCGCGGCGCATCTACATAATTAAAATTTTACAAGGACCCTGGATAACATTTTTAAAATGTAGACCAAAGTTTGCAGACGTTTGTGTTCACAACATTGATTTCAATAGTCTTCGTTAAATCAAAACGATATTTTAGAATGAAAGTCGACCGATTTTAAGTTGAAAGATGTTAACTGCTGTTTTCCGGCCTTATGATATAAGAGCTCATTATGGATGACCGCGTAGCTTCAGACTAGTTCGACTGTCCATTACATTAGGGTAGTAGCACACACGGTCATTAGTTCGACTGTCTTGGGAAAGCTTTTACTTCACCACTTTGAGTGTTCTTGCGAAGGACAAAGCCTCACGTGGTAAATATATGTGCCTACGTATTCACATTTGTAAAAGGAGCCGTAACGTTTAGGTGATATTTAAACTTGGTTGATAGGCTATAATCAATGTGATTCACTCCAAGGGACTAGTTTTGGATAGGGCCGCCAACTTTAGGAAATGTCAAACCGGGAGACTTGGGTGTTGAAGGATGAAGTGTGAAAATCAAAATTAACATTTCAGACGCTTTGTATAGTTTCGCAAATAAACAACAGATGTTTGAATGTAAGCCCGAGTGATTTTTCAAACCCTTCCCATACGTACATATATCCTCAACTTAAGTATGAGGTAAGAATCATTTCAAAGGAGTGTTTATGCCCTAGAACCTACTAAAGGATTTTGCATCACTGATTTCGCTTATTCTTTCAGCCAATCGCAATATAAAATTAAAAAAAATCGGCACCTTTTTTGGGTAATTTGCTTTTTTTTAACAACTTGAGGACAATTGAAAACATGTTCGCCTGGGTCATTTTATTTGAATTCATTGTTCATTATTAATCTTTTGAATGCAATGTGAGCATATAAATTTATTATATAACTTTCATTTCAGTGTTTTGTTTTAATAAATGGTAAATCGGGCGATGCAAAGCGTGTTAAGCTGACATCGAAAACGCCTGTTTTTATACTCAGCTGAGCAGAGCTCACAGAGTATATTAACTTTGTTCGCATAACGGTAATCCGTAACGGCATAAACTAATCGAGATAGATATAGACTTCTATATATCAAAATGATCTGGGTGAAAAAAGAAATTCATTTAGCCATGTCCGTCCGTCCGTCTGTCCGTCCGTCTGTAAACACGATAACTTGAGTAAATTTTGAGGTATCTTGATGAAATTTGGTATATAGGTTCCTGAGCGCTCATCTCAGATCGCTATTTAAAATGAACGAAATCGACTACAACCACGCCCACTTTTTCGATATCGAAAATTTCGAAAAACCGAAAAAGTGCGATAATTCATTACCAAAGACGGATAAAGCGATGAAACTTGGTAGGTGCGTTGACCTATGACGCAAAATAGAAAATAGCAAAAATTTTGGACAATGGGCATGGCACCGCCCACTTTTAAAAGAAGGTAATTTAAAAGTTTTGCAAGCTGTAATTTGGCAGTCGTTGAAGATATCATGATGAAATTTGGTAGGCACGTTACTCCTATTATTATATGTGTGCCAAATAAAAATTAGCGAAATCGATGACGAACACGCCAATTTTAAAAAATTCGAATCCGACTATGACCACGCCCACTTTTCCGATATCGAAAAATTACGAAAAATGAAAAAATGCCATAATTCTGTACCAAATATGAAAAAGAGATGAAACATGGTAACTGTATTGTTTTATTGACGCAAAATATACTTAGAAAAAAACTTTGTAAAATGGGTGGTGACACCTACCATATTAAGTAGAAGAAAATAAAAAGTTCTGCAGGGCGAAATAAAAAACCCTTGAAATCTTGGCAGGAATACTGTTCGTGGTATTATATATGTAAATAAATTAGCGGTATCCAACAGATGATGTTCTGGGTCACCCTGGTCCACATTTTGGTCGATATCTGGAAAACGTCTTCACATATACAACTAGCACCACTCCCTTTTAAAACCCTCATTAATACCTTTAATTTGATACCTATATCTACAAAACACATTCTAGAGTCACCCCTGGTCCACCCCTATGGCGATATCTCGAAAAAGCGTCCACCTATAGAACTAAGCGTCACCACTACGTTTTAAATAATCATTAACGACTATACATTTGATACACATGTCATACAAACACATTCCAGGGTTACCCTAAGTTCATTTTGCTAAATGGTGATTTTACCTTATTTTGTGTCCAAAGCTCTCAGCTAAGTATGTAATGTTCGGTTACACCCGAACTTAGCCTTCCTTACTTGTTTTAAATAACTTTCAAACAGTTTAGAAAGAGTTAAATTTCGCAGTTAGTTTCTTATAACTGGCAGTGATGCGCATCCGTTGATACCACTTTCGACCATATCCGACCAATTTTCGACATGAACAATAAATGGCCCAAACAGCCATAACCGAGTAGAAAATATAGTAACGCGCCGGACGCCGCCGCCGACGCGCCCGATATTTTTTGGCGTACGAAAAATAACCAAAATCGGCGGCGGCGGCGGCGTTTATCGGCGGCGTATAAGTATCTCGTAATACAAAGAAACGCCAATGGTAGAGGCCGACGAAAAGAGGAAATATACAAGAAAGCAGGCTAGCAGGCGAACAACCAACCACATTGAGTATAAAATTTCTATAAATAACTCAAATCTAGCGCTCCCACCGTTTGACCCAAGATAAACTCACTGACGTGCATTATGTATATGCATACGTGAATACCTTAGAATTTATGTGCTCTAAAATTTTTAATGAAATTTGTATTTGAGTTATTAACTTATTTCGCTATATTGATATTATATGATTAACTATAATTTCACTCACCTGCTGATTTCCAAGTGACAACTTTCTTTGGCCGTCCGCTGTGATTTTGATTTTGCAATTTTCCTGATTGATTGCCCATATTGCATACTTAAAAAAATATGTGTGCCAACACTTGTCACGCCAAACGACTCAATTCCGTTATTTCTTATAGAAAAATTGATTTATTTTCGTAAGGAATGACGAAGATAAATTTACGGAAATGGCCAATACATCAGCACTAACTTGAAAACACCAATAGCTGTATCAGCTAAACCAATACAAAGCCATTAAAATGGTCGAATGAGCGACATTTGTTGGTTAGGTTTTTTATTCTTTTGATTTCCCAAACCAAATAACAAATTTTTCACTTATTCCTATTATGGAATTCGTTACACCTTATTTACACTGTAATTTTCACGTTTATTTCGTTTATTTTTTAGTTAGAAAGCTAAAAATTACTTTTTCTAAATTTTCTACGCTTAATTAACGGCACAATCCATTTTCCAAGTTAAATAATCCCGTCGAGCGAACACCGCGTACATAATTTGTAGTTAGTATCTGCTGTCTGGGATAAGCTACCGAAGAGAAATGTATTGAAAATTGTCTAAATGCGATGACCAAATTTTCAAAGTAATTTCTTTTCCATATGCCTTTGTTCAACACGATCATTACACGAGAATAAAAACGATCGCCTACAAATGGCGAGCTAAATGGGGGGAAAATGTGTTGACTACTAGCGTCTATTAGCAGAATTTCCCACTCTCGTCTTTCTCGATCTATGTACGACGAGTAGTCTGCTCTCCCATCTATGTGCATACATACATAACGAGTGTGCATTTGTTTCTCTACTTCGTTTTGTTTATTCGGCCGGAAAGTTATTTTCAGCCGGGTGGGTGCGAAATGGGGTGACTTGTGGATGCGGTGGCGGTGGGTGGATCTCTGACGTCCAAACGCCAAGTAGATGTGATAACAGAAAAATCAAGAAAAATTGCAGTAAAGACAAAGAGTTGAATAAACGGCGATCAAAACAGAGAATGACCAAAGAGATTGTTATAAAATAATCGGCAAGATGCTGTTTGAAAGTACATGAAAGCGCACGAGGGTGTAGATAGACGTTTATTGCACCATTCTTCGCAGATTAGAATTTACTGAGGCGTGATCGATGAAATTTTGAATGAATGCCGATGAGGAAAATGCCTTAGCCATTACTCACACTCGCATTTGTTTCTATGTGCGCGTATATTTACTAATTTTCCCAGTCAGCATATGAGAAATGGTTTGGGGTAACAAAAACTATTCCATATCGTCTGGTCAGTGAAAGAAATTTAAACTAGCCTTTTGAAGAATTGCATATCTGAGAGTTAAGCTAAAGAAGGCCTCGTTAGAATTTATTTTGTTTATAAATACTCCATCTAAGAATTCTTGGTTCATATATCAAGAACGCTCTAACTCAGCTTAAATAGTATTGTAATTCACTTTCAGACCCAGCCATATTTCAACAAAGGTTTGAAACAGAGCGTTTTTCGGTCGTTTACTGACCTATGACAACATAACAGAAAAATAAGACGTTACCTCAGTGAAAGATCACCCTATCCCAGCTACCTAGTGACTTTTCGAAAAGGTAGGCCACTGATTCACTTACCGGAGAAAAAAGTTTCTTAAATGAATGAACCAAACTTTTAGCAAATCACATCATAAATTATATTTCCTTTATATGAATTAAGCGCAGATTGCCCTCAGTGCTTTTAAATTTATGAAAAAAATTATTTGAAGCAATTTTTAATTTATAATTTTATTTAATAAGTTGGCAAAAATTTAAACAACATGACATCAGGACAGACAAGGCGACAGCTGTTTTGATTATACCTTGTAAATCTCTTCAAAGCCTTTTCTACCGGGAGTGGATTTGAACCGCACCTTGCCTTAGTTGTTGTAAACTTTATCCCAACTGCCTTCCTGCATATTTTATCTTTGCGCAGTCATACTTGTATGTAATCATGTGTTAAAGTTATGCTTTTTGGACAATTTTTGTTGTTATATCGCCTACTGATTTGCAAGATCGCGGGTTCGAATGGAGGTCAAGGCTTAACAATAATTATTTTATCTTATGCTTTTGTTGGTGGCGGTTTCAACGAAACTGGTATTTTTTGCTTTTGTTCTATTTATAGAACTAAAAGAAACTAAACAATGTTGTCTATATTTTCTTTATTTTTCGGTCCTCGGTCCACTTTCCGGAAGTAAAAGTTTCTCAAATAATAAGCAAGTCAAGAGGTACATCGTGCCAATTTCAAGCAAATCGCACCATACATATATTCAATTTGAACACACACAAAATTTCATCAAAATTTCGATCTAGTCGCTTCGGAGGAGTTTTAGTCACAAACGCACTTAAAGAAATATGTATATTGCTAAGAGATATATAGGGGCCATTTGCCAAAAACGATGTTGAAGGAGTTGGTAAGGAGGCCGAGGGTACGAAGGGAGGTAACATAAGAATCCGGTTGTTCCCGAGGGGATGAGTGGTATGACGAAGCAGTCATTAAAGCTTGGGGATCGTATGTAGCAGTGCTGTTGTTGCTTCGCACAATTGTCTACTGAAAGGAATATATATATATAAATATGTATATAAAAGTATTTAAAAGAGATAAGGAAGGCTAAGTTCAGGTGTAACCAAACATTACATACTCAGCTGAGAGCTATGGAGACAAAATAAGGGAAAATCACCATTTAGGAAAATGAACCTAGGGTAACCCTGGAATGTGTTTGTATGACATGTGTATCCAATGAAAGGTGTTAAATGAGTATTTTAAAGGGAGTGGGCCTTAGTTCCATAGGTGACGCCATTTCGAGATATCGCCATAAAGGTGGACCAGGCGTGACTCTAGAATGCGTTTGTACGATATGGGTATAAAATGAAAGGTATTAGGAGGGTTTTAAAAATGAGTGGCTTAGTTGTATATGTGAAGGCTTTTCGAGATATCGACCAAAATGTGACCAGGGTGACCCAGAACATCATCTGTCGGGTACCGCTAATTTATTTATATATGTAATACCGACGAGTATTCTTGCCAAGATTCCAAGGGCTTTTGATTTCGCCCTGCAAACTTTCATTTTCTTCTACTAATATGGTAGGTGTCACACCATTTTACAAAGTTTTTTCTAAAGTATATTTTGCGTCAATATACTATCCAAATTACCATGTTTCATCCCTCTTTTCGTATTTGGTATAGAATTTTGGAATTTTTCGTTTTTTTCGTAATTTTCGATATCGAAAAAGTGGCGTGGTCATAGTTCAATACAAAGTGAGTTCAGATAAGTACGTGAACTGAGTTAGGAAAGATATATCGATTTTTGCACAGTTATCGTTTAACGGCCGAGCGGAAGGACAGACGGTCGACTGTGTATAAAAACGGGCATGGTTCAACCGATTCGCCCTTTTTCACAGAATATGTTATCGTCCCAGAATCTAAGCCCCTACCAAATTTCACAAGGATTGGTAAATTTTTGTTCGACTTATGCATTAAAAGTATCTAGACAAATTAAATGAAAAAGGGCGGAGCCACGCCCATTTTGAAATTTTCTTTATGTATTTTGTGCACCATATCATACTGGAGTTGAATGTTGACATAATTATACTGTAAAGATATTAACTAAAATTGAATTTAGAAAGAATAAAAAGTGGGCGTGGTCGTTCTCCGATTTTGCTAATTTTTATTAAGCATTACAATATAGTAATAAGAGTAACGTTCCTGCGCAAATTCATTATGATATCTTCAACGACTGCCAAATGACAGCTTGCAAAACTTCTAAATTACTTCTTTTAAAAGTGGGGCGGTGCCACGCCCATTGTCCAAAATTTTACTAGTTTCTATTCTGCGTCATAAGTTCAACTCCCCTACCGTCGCTTTATCCGCCTTGGTAATGAATTATCGCACTTTTTCGGTTTTTTCGAAATTTTCGATATCGAAAAAGTGGGCGTGGTTATAGTCCGATATCTTTCATTTTAAAAAGTGATCTGAGATGAGCGCCCAGGAATCTACATACCAAATTTCATCAAGATACCTCAAAATTACTCAAGTTATCGTTTTCCATCAAAGTTATATACTCTGTGAGCTCTGTTCAACTGAGTATAAAAATCCTATGGAAGGTCAACGATACCTGTCGGCGCAAAGCGTAGATGTGTGAGATTCAGTTTGATAACATTATGTGCATACAAATCTTTAGAAGTTTTCAAATAATTACGAAGAAGTGGGAATGCAAAGAAATTATTAATTTCCCTTTACAAGCGTACGTTAACAAATAGATGTAGTAATCTTGATAGGTGTAAATTAAGTTTTACCGTAATGAATTGTTCAGAAGTTATGCTAATTTACCAATCAATCTACAATAATGGAGGTGAAATATAAACGAGATACTATACCCTACAGACAGGCCAACAGTCAGCCAACTAAATTGATGTATTCGATCAAAATGTTGCAGTTGCATAATAGCTCAAAACGACTTCAATGGAGTAATTTGTGGGTATGGATTGGCAGAGCACCAACTTTGTATATATGTTTGACCACTCTGCGAGTAGTCGCTGCGCTATATACTTTAAACTGAGATATTTCCATTTTAAACTTGCCATAGCAAATTGATGGAAAGTAGTTTTCATCGTCATGAATTTGGATCCGAGCTCATTTAGCATGAGGAAAAGCTGTGAATAACGTTGCAAGTCGGTATTATTGTTACAACAAGACTCCGTGTTCTTTGCTGCTTCCAAGTTCATATGCAACTTTCGCCTTTTAAATCAATCTGAATGTGGCGTCTACGGTACAAGTTTCGAGGGATGCCTCTTTTAGCTAGCTCTTCGTTTTTTTCATTTCATCTATTGCTATATACCCAGAGACCCAATATAGATGTACACCTCTCCCTATCCCGATACTTTTCAGAGATTGCTTACAACGCCGCAAGAACACATAGGAAAAACACGATAGTGACCCTGGAAGCTGTAGGATCTACTTGTTGCGGATCAGCACAGTATACCGCAGACCCTACGTCTCCAATTACTTTAGACCAACAGTGTACATGTGTATCGCCCCGTCTAACATTTTTAGCGCCCTTGATCAAACGCTAAACTCTATTGTGGATCTAGGGGGCCTCATCGAAGCGCAAATACGGAACAAGGTAGACTGGTCGTCAAGTATTCGATGACGCTATACTATATTGAAAATATGGTTTGCGCTGAAGTTTCGCCGAGGCATTGTTAACGCTATGTTCTCGTCACCAGGTCTACAGGGATGGAAATGTGCAGAATGGCATACATTGTAGCCAATAGGGTTGGTTTAAGGGCTTCCACTATGCTAATATATATTATGCTTTGTGTGTGGGATGCCACACATAATAAGGACTCCACCGTCTAGGATAGTTTTTACAAATCACTGTAAATACCCAATGAGAGAGAGGAAGAGCGATAGACCCACGTACACCTCTTCGTTCTCTATTCAAGTCGAGCTTCCACACACAACACAATTATTGCCTAGATGATACGAGATATTTGTATAAAGTTTCTCCTGTAGGCTCACTCTCCTTCCTTTGGCCTAGTCAAGACTCGAGACTTTATACCTCTTTGTAACACGACTATATCTATTTTCTAAGCTTGGCGATCACACCGACAATAGATGCCAGGTAGATGTATACCAACCCGAAATGTTCATCAAAGAGGTAAATTTCTTCTTCTTTCACATTTATAACACTGGAATGTCATTTGCGTACAGCATGGAATTTGACGGACTTCTCGTTGAACCGCCTGAACAGTTGGTGATAGCCCAGATTTCAACAGCATGGTGATATAATCCCCAAAACTTACTGCGTGGGACCCTTGTCCACTGATTTCTTGGCCTATATACAGGCCTCCATGTTGCGAAGTAATCTCTGAAAATTTATACAGGAGGCGGCCGAATGAGAAATCGATCACGGCCTGTTTCGTGCGTAACAATAAAAGTTCATTGATGATACTTGCTCTCCCATAAGTGTGTGAGTGTATTGCCCAAAGCACAGATTGGTGTGTGTGGCAATTGGATATTGGGTTCATCGTAAGAGCGTTCAGCGCCGTCGTCGTGTGATGGTAACGTGTTGTCGTGCCGTTGCGCTCCGCCTTTACCACACCGATATCCTGGTTTTCCCGCCCCGGGCAAGGTAACATCAAAATTTTTACGAAACAGTGTTTTTTCAATTAGAAGAACATTTTCTAAGCGGGGTCGCCCTTCTGGGCAGTGTTTGGCAACGCACGCTGCGCGTATAGTTCAGCAATGAAAGCTTCGCAGTGAAAAACTCATCTGCCTTGCAGATTGCCGTCGGAGTCGGCATAAAACAAGTAGGTCTCCTCCGCCACTTTGTAGGAAAAACTAAAATGAGCACGACGAAAATTGGAAGAGAGAAAGCTCGGCCTTAATCTCATCGGAGGTTATCGCGCCTTACATATTTGAAATTTTTTAAGAGTGCACATCGAAGCGACCGGCTGGCTTGGGTTGATTTTTGATATTCTTCACCTGGACTATGGATGACCGCATAGAATTGGTGCACTTATGAAAATTTTTGACTAAATACCATTTTTAGTAAAAACTAGATACTTCTGTCTAGTTCGGCGCGTTTGAGTTCAGGGTACGTATATACATTCGTACATATATAAAAACATATCTATATTTTGATATGCCAGATCAAATCTAAAATAAACATAAAGTTTTGGACAATTCAATAGCTTCAAATTTACATAAAATAAGTAAATGGTATAAAATGCAAATCACAGTAAGAAAGCCAAAGGCAAATAAAAACAAGTAAAGGTGTGTAAGTTCGGGTGTAACCGAACATTATATACTCAGCGTGAGCTTCAATTATACATTTCATTTCATAAATTACTTTTCTACATAACACGTGGCACCGCCCGTTTAAAAAAATGTCTCCCCATTTCCTCTAACAATAAAACTTGATAAGTGAAATATCATTTATTCAAAACTATTTTTTGCTAAGTTATAGCTTATTATTGTAACCTCCGACCCTTTTAAACTTGTTTTTTGCCTAAGTTGCCGTGGTTTTTAACCGATCCCGTCCATTTTTACTAGAAATATTTTCTACTATAAGGAAAATATGTGTACATAATTTCATTATGATATGTTAATTTTCTTCGAGTATGGCTCTCGAAACATAGAAAATTGCTTAGTAATAAAGGGGCTGTGCCACGGCCATTTTTTAAAATTTGGAATTTTTCCTATTTATTGTTAAAATCCATTTGGGAAATGAAATGCCATTGCTATAAAGCTCTTTTTGCAAGATATAGCTTATTTTATCGTCCCACGACCCTTTAAAAATCTTTTATATAAAAGTGGGTGTGATCCCTTAACCGATTTCGTCTGATTTTTCTTCAAAGCATCCCTTATAGTAAAGGCACACTCTCTGCCGAATTTTGTTACGATAGGTTAAACGATTTTTGATTTCTGATTAATAATATTTGTAAAATTGATGTATCACACAGTGGGCGGTGCCACGTCCCATTTTAAAATTTTTTTTCAAATTTTTATCAAGAGTCTCAATGTCAGTCCACACGTCAAATTTCAACATTCCAGGTGCATTATTTACTAAATTATCAGGTTATTGGTGTTTTCCAAAATGTTATATATATAAAAAGTGGCGTGGTTATCATCCGGTTTCGCTCATTTTCAATACCAATCTATTCTGGCTCCAGATACGCTCGTGTACCAAATTTGGTGAAGATATCTCAATATTTACTCAAGTTATCGTGTTAACGGGAAAGACGGACGGACGGACATGGCTCAATCAAATTTTTTTCGATACTCATGATTTTGATATATGGAAGTCTATATCTATCTCGATTCCTTTATACCTCTTGCGGGGAGGCTGAAAAATGCCTAATGCCTGTGTGCAAAGCACTCTGAGTATATGAGAAGCGTTATAGATGATAAGTGGGCTTACAAGCCTACAATAAATACATACATACACCTGCATAGTGTACATACATACAGAACTAGGGAAGGAACGAAAATCTGTTGTTCATTTGTAGGTCACGGTAAGGGCATCTTCTTAGCTATGGACAAACACTGAGCTACGAATACTTATTGAATGGCAGCCAAGTTGGGAGCAACAAGTGCCAGGCTTGATGTTGTACTGGTTACAACTTTCTTGTCGATTATCAGCGATTTGGTTAGCCAGCCGGCAAATTGCGATTGTGCGGCATGGCTTGGCGCGAAGTGAAATCAATTCTGGTTTTATTATTTTTTTGAATGATTAACACCAAAAACCTCTAAAGTATGCTTTATTGCATTTATTACCAAAAACTTGAACCGGTCAGTTTATTTTTAGACTTTACTTCGTTTAAGTACTTATTCGTATAAATAACACCGATTTTTATACCTTTCATGAAATGAAATGGTATATTAATTTCGTCACGAAACCCCAAAATTGTAAGTACTTAAAGGAAAATAGATAGACCCACCATTAAGTATAACGAAATAATCAGGATGAAGAGCTCAGTTGATTTAGCCATGTCCGTCGTGTCCGTCTGTCTGTCTGTTTGTATGCAAACTAGTCCCTCAATTTTTGAAATATCTTGATAAAATTTGCGTGAGCGGGTGTATTTGGGTGTCCGATTAGACATTTGTCGGAAACCGGCCGGATCGGACCACTATAGCATATATCCTCCATACAACCGATTTTTCAGAAAAAGAGGATTTTTGTCATATCTTCCTCAATTTAACAGATTGAAGCTTCAAACTTCACCATATACTTTCGTATATTGCACATATTGCTGTCTGAAAAAATTGATGAGATCGGTCGTATATATAGTAATTATCCCCCACAACCGATTGTTCAGATAAGAAACTTTTCGTAATTACTGCCCTATTTTAAGAGCTAGAGGCTTCAAATTTCAACGAATGCTTACGTATATAGCATATATTGTTGTATGAAAAAATCATAGAGATCGGTGGTATATATATATTACCCCATATAAACTGTCATTATTGCCCCTTTTTTACGGCTAGAAGCTTCAGAATTCATCAAATTTCATCAAATAGTTACTTTTACGTCACATATTGTTGAAATACGTGATTCGTAGTCATAGTTTTTACACGCAGACCACAAAAAACCTGAAACTTGCATCCTCACACAAAGTACCTACCTATTTTTATACTCAGTTGAGCAGCAGCTCACAGAGTATATTAAGTTTGATTGCATAACGGTTGGTTGTACAGGTATAAAGGAATCGAGATAGATATATACTTCCATATATCAAAATCATCAGGATCGAAAAAAAATTTGATTTAGCAATGTCCGTCCGTCCTGTCCGTCCGTTAACACGATAACTTGAGTAAATTTTGAGGTATCTTGATGCAATTTGGTATGTAGGTTCCTGAGCACTCATCTCAGATCTCTATTTAAAATGAACGATATCGGACTATAACCACGCCCACTTTTTCGATATCGAAAATTTTCGAAAAACCGAAAAAGTGCAATAATTCATTACCAAAGACAGATAAGCGATGAAATTTGGT
>JARSSU010048067.1:0-29157 GCA_029619165.1 Eurosta solidaginis | reverse complement strand
ATGAACAACTAATAAATTTTTGAGCCCTGCCCACTTATGATAAACAGTTTATCTTAATAACCGCTTTACCAATTTTATTGATTTCTTATAAAAAATTTATTACTGCTCTGAGCCAAAGCCTAAGTTTTAAAATAAATATTCATTCATCATCATTTATTAGGCATTTTCTTATATCTATGTGTGTACGTATTAGAATAACATCGTAAAAAGCAAAACAATTTAATCTTAAATATATGGGATATATGTACAAGTAGATATAGGAAAGTTAAGACATTTTTATGCCAATTCAGCATAGTGACAAATGTCAATACAGCAAATATAACAAGTAAGGAAGGCTAAGTTCGGGTGTAACCGAACATTATATACTCAGCTGAGGGCTATGGAGACAAAATAAGGAAAATCACCATGTAGGAAAAATGAACCTAGGTAAACCTGGAATGTGTTTGTATGACATGTGTATCAAATGGAAGGTATTAAAGAGTATTTAAGAGGGAGTGGGCCATAGTGCTATGGTGGACGCCATTTAGGGATATCGCCATAAAGGTGGACCAGGGTGACTCTAGAATGTGTTTGTACAATATGGGTATCAAACGAAAGGTGTTAATGAGTATTTTAAAAGGGAGTGGGCCTTAGTTCTATAGGTGGACGCCTTTTCGAGATATCGCCATAAAGGTGGACCAGGGTGACTCTAGAATTTGTTTGTACGATATGGGTATCAAATGAAGGTTTCATGAGTGATTTAAAAGGGCGTGGGCCCTTAGTTCTATAGGTGAACGCCTTTTCGAGATATCTCCATAAAGGTGGACGAGGGCGTGACCTCTAGAATTGATTGTACGATATGGGTATCAAACGAAAGGTGTTAATGAGTAGTTTTAAAAGGGAGTGGGCCTTAGTTCTATAGGTGGACGCCATTTCGGAGATATCGCCATAAAGGTGGACCAGGGGTGACTCTAGAATGTGTTTGTACGATGTGGAGTATCAAATGAAAGGTGTAATGAGTATTTTAAAGGCGAGTAGGCCTAAGTTCTATAGGTGGACGGTCAGATATCGCTATAAGGTGACCAAGGCGACTGTAGAATTTGTTGTAAGATATGGGTATCAAATGAAAGGTGTTAATGAGTATTTAAAAGGCGTGGGCACTTAGTTCTATAGGTGGGCCCCTTTCGAGACATCGCCATAAACGTGGACCAGCGGGACTCTAGAATTTGTTTGTACGATATGGGGTATCAAATGAAAGGTGTTAGTGAGTATTTTAAAGGAAGTGATGGTGGTTGTATATGTGAAGGCGTTTTTTCGAGACATAACCAAAATGTGGACCAGGGTGACCTAGAACATCATCTGTCGGGTACCGCTAATTTATTTATATATTTAAACCACGAACGTATTCTGCAGATTCCAAGGGCTTTGATTTCGCCCTCCAAAAATTTTTCATTTTCTTCTACTTAATATGGTAGGTGTCACACCAATTTTGCAAAGTTTTTTTTCAGTTATATTTTGCCTCATAATCTAATCCAATTAGATGTTTCATCCCTTTTTTCATATTGGTATAGAATTATGGCATTTTTTTTTCATTTTTTCGTAAACTTTCGATATCGAAAAAGTGGGTGGTCATAGTCGGATTTCGGCCATTTTTACACCAATACAAAGTGAGTCATGTAAGTACGGAACTGAGTTAGTAAAAGATATATCGATTTTTGCTCAGTTATCGTGTTAACGGCCGAGCGGAGGACAGACGGTCGACTGCGTATAAAAACTGTGCGTGGTTCACCGATTTCGCCCTTTTTCACGAGAAATAAATTACGTCCTAGAATGTAAGCCCTACCAAATTTCACAAGGATTGGTAATTTTCGTCTAGACTTATGGCATTAAAAGTATCCTAGACTAATTAAATGAAAAGCGGAGCCACGCCCATTTGAAATTTTCTTTTATTTTGTATTTTGTTGCAAACATATCATTACTGGAGTTGAATGTTGACATAATTTACGTCATATACTGTAAAGATATAAAATTTTTTGTTAAAATTTTACTTTAAATCCAAGTGTGAAAGTGGGCGTGCAGTTCTCCGATTTTGCTAAGTTGAGCAGAGTATAGTTAACTTGATTGATGATATCACGCTGGTGTACAGGTATAAAGGAATCGGCTAGATATAGACTTCCATATTCAAAATTATCAGTATCGACAAGTTGATGTAGCGATGTGTCGTCGTCCGTCTGTCGTTGTTTTAACAGGAGTACACTTGAGTAATTTCGAGGTGATCTTGAAGGAAATTGGTTAGTATGTAGTGTCGGGCACTCTCGAGATTGCTATTTAAATGAACGATATCCGGCCTATAACACGCGCACCCACACTTTTCGATATCCGGAAAAATTTCGAACCGAAAACTGCGATAATTCATAGCCAAAGACAGTACTATGACGCGAAAATTGATTGATGAAACTTGGTTAGGTGGGCTTGAGCGTATGACGCAGATAGAAAATATTGTAGAGTAACAATTCTTGACAATGGGCGTGGCACGCCCCACCCCACTTTAAAAGAAGGTAATTAAAGTTTGCAGCTGCTTAGTATAATTTAGCAGGTCGTTGGAAAAATATCATGATTAAATTGCAGAAGAAGAAGAAAACGTCTACTCCTATTACTATATATGTATGATTAATATAAAAACTAGCAAATCGGAGGGTGGAGGGGAGAGAACGACAACGCCTACTATTATTTTGTATATATATTATTTTAAAGTCTAAAATTTTGACAAAATTTCCAATGATATCTTACAGTATATAGTAAATTATGTCCACAGTTCGACTCCAGTAGTAGGTATTGTGTCAATAAAAGTACAAAAATAATGGCGGGCTCACGCCCTCTCCCTTTTCTAGTTAATGTGCCTAGTGATACTTTTAAGCCATAAATTAAGTCGAATAAAAAAGTCACGATAATTGATGATAGCTGACGATAGATTGTTTCTGTGAAAGAAACAAAGGGCGAACGGAAATCGGTTGATGAAGCCAACGCCCAGAGGTTTTATACACACAGTCGACCGTCTTTTGCACCTTTCCGCTCGGCTCATAACACGATAACTTGAGCAAAAATCGATATAATCTTTACTAAACTTAGTTACCATCGCTACTTATCGGAACTCACAGTGTATTGGCGCCGTGATCGGTGTCGTAATGGCAGAAAAATTCCGACTATGACCACGCCCACCACCTCTTTCGATATCGAAAGTAGGAAAATGAAAAATGCCATAATCGATACAATACGAATAAAAGGGATGTATGAATGTGCTTGCTTTTGATATTCGATGATGAAACATAGTATAATTGGATTGGTATTGACGCGCAGAAAAATAACTTTAGAGGATCGGCTATAATGGGTGTGACACTCCCATATTACGTGAAGGAGAAACTGAAACTAGTTCGTGGTATTACTACATATATATAAATTAAACTAGCAGACCGCCCGTGCGTCAGACGTTCGTGTCTGCCTATCTAAATGTGTCGAACTCCATACATTGTTTTACTAAACTTTTCGTTTATCCCGTCTTTTACATAGGCACACCCTCCCACCTCCTCACTTTGTCTTAATCCTTTTATTCACTCCTCTACTCCGTCTGTTTCGCTTCATCAGTCTCTATTTTCGTCGCACTCTATCTCTTTCTCAGTCTCCTCCTCCTTCCGTCTTTGCTCTTCTCTAAAAGGTCTGTCACCATTCTTCGTCATCACTCATTACAGGCCAATGAACTAGGCCGTATGTAAATAGATAGTATGTGGGTATATTAATTCAGGTCTTTATTTCGGCGCTTCGCAGGCACATATTTATCAGTTAGGCCAGGTTTAATGCAACTAATCGAATATCACAATGAAAATTACTTTAAGCTCTCGGCAACAACTTCATTGATATCCATATTATTCAATAAATATTCTATAAAATATGAACATTTATTTATTTATTTGTTTAAGTCTATGAATTTTAATCCTACAGACTATGATACAAGGAAAATTTAAAAAATACTTATGCCTAAAAGTAATCGGTTTACTTAGAAAGCAGACTTCAAAATATTCATAATTCAGCTCTTTGTATAGAAAAATCAAGAGGCAGCGGAATTACTTATTGAGTTAAGCTCCCGATAGCACGCGTAATTGGAGCATTACCAGCGTAATTCGTTCTGAAATAATCGTAATAAAATGGAAAGGAATTTCTGAGAGATCTTTGGGGAACATTAAATCGAATACTTTCCAGCAAATAAGGGCAATCAATGTAGCCATTAATAACATTATACATGAATGAAAAGCACAGTATAGATCTACGATTTTCCAAAGACTTGAAGCTTAAAAGTAAAAGACGTGCAGAGTAGGAAGGAATCGGCTCCGAAAAGTTTAACGGGCGAAGGGCATATTTAAGGAACATTTTTTGAATTCTCTCAATTCTACAAATGGCCGCTTGGTTGCTTGGTCTCCAAATGAAGACAGCATATTCAATATGAAATCTAACGTATGACGTGTAGAGCAGCTTAAAGGTATAGGGGTCTGAGAATTTTGAAGCATTGCGCCGTACAAATCCGAGCATAGAATATGCTTTCGATGTTAGGTAGTTAATGTGATTAATGAAGGAAAACCTTTTGTCAATAAAGACACCCGATCAACCTGTAGTCCAGCAGAGAAAGAATCTACACAGTATTCGCTAAAAACAGCAAGATTTGAAACCGTGGACCTATCAGCAACAAACCCGTGCTGGTGGGGTGATATAATGGATTTAACAGCAAACTCAACTTGGCATTCACAGCATGCTCAACAATTTTAGAGATTGTGGACAGCTTGGATATTGGTCTATAGTTACGCACATCGTTCTTATTTCACATTGAAAACGGGCGTAATCGAGGTGAGCTTCCAATCATCGATGAACGTCCCAGATTATAATAATTTATTGAAAATCAGAGTCAACGGATAGACCAAGGCTGGACAGTTTTTTAACAAGACAGAAGAAAACCCATCAACGTCAGTTTGGGATGAGGATTTAAGTATAATAATAGCCTTACTAACATCCTCACAGGAGAGAGTAAGCGTACCGAAGTTCAGTACTAACGGCATCCAATGAAAAATCAACCGCTTTATTATTATCATCCTGAGAAAAATTTGACTTAAAAAATTCAGCAAATAAGTTCGCTGCCTCACTTAGAGATCGCGCAGGTTTATCATCAAGCAAAACTCCAGAGGGTGCACTGGAGCCACCTTTTTTCGACTTTATATAGTTCCAAAAAGTTTTAGGATTCGATTTAATATTCGACTCAATATTATAAATATAGTTATTGTACAGAAACTTATCTAAATGATTAAATATCTTTAAATAGTGCTTGTACTTAGTAAAGAATATATGATTCTTTGACCGTTTGAAGTTACGCAAATATTTATTTTTTATGTTCTTCAGTTTTTTTAATTCTTTCGAATACCACGGAAAGTTTATACGGCCTCTTTCGCTTTACCGGAATTTTATCCAAACAGTGACTAAATAGAATGGATTTGAACGTGGCGAAGCAGTTAGAGGTATCAAGTCCCTCCAGTAATTCGTCCCAGTTTATTTCCAATAAAAAATCGTTAAATCTACGAAAATCGCACGAATTGAAGTTGAACGTTAATCTGCTATCTGAAGTACGTGTTACCCTGATGCACGTTTTGGCCTATATCTCGAGACCCTTCACAAATAGGTATGAAAACTATCCTGTACTAAAACACTCATCAACAGCTTTCATTTGTTATCCGTATTGTATAAACATATTCAAGGGGTACCCGCGTCCACGTTTTTCGCTTATATCTCGAGACCCTAGTTACACGCGGGTACGAAAAATACCCCGTATCAAAGTACTCATAAAGAGCTTACATTCGATGCCCATATTGTACAAACATATCCCAGGATTACCCAGGTCCACGTTTTGATCTCAAGACCCTATCCAGAACGGGATAAAATTAGCCTATGTCTGTCTCCTGTTTCTAAGCTAGCCCTCCACCAATTTTCAGCCAATTATGTTCATCCGTTACTTCCTCTTCAATCATTCTTTATCTATTAAAAAAAGCGCATCAAAATCCGTTGCGTATTTTTAAAGGTTTAAGCATTCAAAGGGACATAGGGACAGAAAAAGCGACTTTGTTTTATACTATGTAGTGATGTACATCCATACATACTTATAAACCTACGTCCGAAGTTAAATAACGCAGCGAATGCTATATATGTACTTATGTATTTTTTGCTACATTTTGGCAATTTGCCACGCCTCTATAACATATATCTTTAAATTATATCAACTGTACCATCTCACGTATCTAAGCTTTCAAATGCAAAAAACCGTTTTAAAATCGGAGTATTCTGTGTGAAGTTATGTTTATTTTATAAGATTTATAGACAGATGATGTTCTGGGTCACCCTGGTCCACGTTTTGGTCAATATCTCGAAAACGCCTTCACATATACAACTACAACCACTGCCTTTTAAAATATTCATTAACACCTTTCGTTTGATACCCATATCGTACAAACAAATTCTTGAGTCACCCCTGGTCCACCTTTATGGCGATATCTCCAAAAGGCGTCTACCTATAGAACTAAGGCCCCACGCCATTTTAAAATAACTTAAAAAACACGCTTTTAAAGCAAGCCGAACTAAAAATAGAAAAAGATTCTCAATTAAAAAGGTTTTATATAACAGTAGTAGAAGGTCAAACAATCCACTTATAGAACTAAGCACCACTTCCTTTTAAAATACTCATTAACACCTTTCATTTGATACCCATATCGCACAAACAAATTCCAGAGTCACCCCTGGTCCACCTTTATGGCGATATCTCCAAAAGGCTTCTACCTATAGAACTAAGGCCCACGCACATTTAAAATAACTAAAAACACGCTTTTATAGCAAGCCGAACTAAAAAATAGAAAAAAATTTTCAATTAAAAAGGGTTTATATAACAGTAGTAGAAGGTCAAACAATCGTTTATAGTTAATCAACTTAAAATAAAATTATAATAAAATTTAAGTTATTAACAGAATAATTTAATTCACACTAAAAAGCGTGGGGTGCTTGATATTGAATGTTACAATTATTCTATTGGCAACTATCTGAGAGGAAAGATATGAAATGTAGTCAAATGCAGCCCACGCTTTTTAATCTGAATTAAATTATTCTGTTAATAACTTAAATTTTATTATAATTAAATTTTGAAGTGATTAAACTATAAACGATTGTTTGACCTTCTACTACTGTTATATAAACCCTTTTTAATTGAAAATTATTTTCTATTTTTTAGTTCGGTTTGCTATAAAAGCGCGTTTTTTTTAGTTTTTTTAAACTATTATTTATTTGATCATAGACTCTTGCTCTTCATCGAGTGTTCGATGTTGTCGCCACTGTTGATACGTAAGACAGGAATCCAGATGAATTTTTGATGTCTCGTGTCTTTCTATGCCATCTACAAAATGTTTCCAGTCGTCATAGCCCTCAATCCAAACATTTTGTATATTCTTAGATGCCCGATTTGCGAATACCCAACACGGTTCACAATACGCACTCTGAAGTATTAAAGAATGGGAAAGCCATGTACGTTCAAGCTTGACGCCAGACTTGGAAATAATATAGTAACGTTTTTCTATAAAAGATCTATTGTTACTATCTTTTAAGAAAGGGCCATTAGGTTTGCAATGTCCGTTTTTAATCAACAACCTTTTCACTTGATTAGTTACCTCTTTAAAATTACCCTTATCAGTAACATATGGCGAAGATACAATATTTTTCATGCTAGAATATAATTCACTTTGATTTTTGCCGGTACCTTGTTGTGGTTGTTCTGGATCTGGATATTCACTGATGTTGGGTGCTGCATCTGATAACTCTGGTGTAATTTTAGTAAGCTCCGATTCTTCTCTTCTGGAGCACTGCTCAATCGATTTTTTTTTATTTAAGTACTGACTAATTCTAGGTAGCTTTTTATTTTTTTCTTCAGTCTCCTTCTTTCTCTTTCGTTTTTTCGCTCCCACTTAAATATTTTCTGGAACTAGGCATTTTAGTATTTAACTTTCACAATAAACTTTACTTTGACACTATTTTCATATTCAATAAAATAACAAAGTCAAACATACAAATCACCAATCATTAAAATACTAGCACAAAGAATAAGCAGTCAGTGAAGCCCTCATAAAAAAATATCAAATCCGGAATTCCCTAACATAGTGTGGCCAAATAACCCCCGCAGTAGCGAGACGAAAAAAAAACTAAATGGGGAATTCCCCGATTATTAATGCTCAACCGCGCTGCTAACGTTCCGCTTCAAAATATGTCGAAACGAATGGATGCACTTTAAAATGAATAAGCACGTGCAATTATCGGTATTTTGATTGACGGGTTTTTGACGGTCATAAGTAAGTAAAATTACTAGTCACGCGTATTTCTCTAAAAATGAATAAACATCTTTTTGTTGAGTTCGGTTGAAATGCTTAATGATTTATTGATTGGATTTTAAGCACAATTTATAAAAATATACTTTTCACATAAAATAAATTACTCATGTGCAATATAAAAATATTTCTTGAGCCCGCGGCCTGTTGGCCCGGGGCCCTCTTGGGTCGGGGCCCGTGGCATTTTGCCACCCATGTCCCCCTATTTTTACGCCACTGGTTAGAGGACCTCTTGAAGAATTTAAATTCAGCAGCAAACTGACAGAATACAATGAATACAGAACAAGTAAGCGAGATAATTAGAGCAGAAGTCAGGAGAGCTTTAGCCGAACAAAAAACGGAGTCTGACAGGAAGCTTCTTGCTTTGCAGAATCAGGTAACAATAAACAAACCTAAGGTAGAGAAATATAGTAGGGTAACAATTAACCCCCTAACTACCTGCGACGTTACATTAGATGCTATAAGATCCCTTCCGGAATTTTTTGGCATCAAGGAACGTTCGCGTCATGGCAGGAAGCCGCACACAATGCCTACGAATTGTTTAGGAGGTACGATGGCAGCGAACGCCATACCAAGCTGCCAACCTCAGAGAAAAACGCCGTTCTAAATTCCAGCACAACCGGACTTAATTCAAGCTCTTAATGTTCTAGTTTTTTGTTCTTGAAAAACGAACGACCTGTTCTTAAAACAACAACCTTTTTCTTGAAATGTCACCATTTTCTTGGAAAGAGAACGGCTGGTCTTAAATAATGAACAAATATTCCATTAATGAGAACGAATGTTCTTAAATTAAGTTCAAGAAAAAAGAAACGGTACAATTCATGTGCACTACAATGTTAAATACAACATTTGGCACGGGCTACCCAGCAGTTGTAGTGGCTCAGCGGCTATGATGTTTCGGTTGCGATCGTGTGGGGCGAGTGCGATCACCGTCAAACTCTGAATTTTTATACTCAGCTGAGCAGAGCTCACAGAGTATATTAATTTTGTTCGCATAACGGTAATCCGTAACGGCATAAACTAATCGAAATAGATATAGACTTCTATATATCAAAATGATCTGGGCGAAAAAGAAAGTTATTTAGCCATGTCCGTCCGTCCGTCCGTAAACACCATAACTTGAGTAAATTTTCGAGGTATCTTGATGAAATTTGGTACGTAGGTTTCTGGGCACTCATCTCAAATCGCTGTTTAAAATGAACGAAATCGGACTATAGCCAGGCCCACTTTTTCGATATCGAAAATTTAGAAAAACCGAAAAAGTGCGATAATTCATTACCAAAGATGGCTAAGGCGATGAAACTTGGTAGGTATGTCACCACACCATCACAATAATGCAATGTCATCGAGCCGTGATACGTGTGCAAATTTTTAATCAAACTTATGGCCATTCAAAGTGGTAATAAGGCCAATTGACCTTATGGCCGTTGACCTTATGTCACCACACCATCACATTAATATATTGTCGTCGGTCCTTGATACGTATGCAAAGTTTAAAATTAATCAGACTTCCAGAAACCGGTGAAAATTATGCTCAAAAATTCCGTTACATAGATACAGGCCAAGCTAATAAAAGCGTGTTAAAAAAGGGTTCCAGTATGCTCTTTCGTAGATGTTCCATGCATCCACTTCTATCACTAATAAAGGAATGCGTTTTTCGCATTATGTGCAAGGTTTCAAATCTATGGCCATTTTTGGTGGTCATAAGTTCAATTGACTTTATGTCCGTTAACCTCATGTCACCCCACCATCACATTATTGCATTGTCATCGAGCCTTGATACGTGTGCAAAGTTTCAATCAAACGTATGACCATTCAAAGTGGTAATAAGGCCAATTGACTTTATGACCGTTGACCTTATGTCACCACACCATCACATTAATGCATTGTCATCGACCCTTGATACGTTTGCAAAGTTTCAATCAAACTTATGGCCATTCAAACGTGGTAATAAGGCCAATTGACCTTATGGCCGTTGACCTTATGTCACCACACCATCACATTATTGCATTGTCATCGAGCCTTGATATGTGTGCAAAGTCTCAATCAAACTTATGGCCATTCAAAGTGGTAATAAGGCCAATTGACCTTATGGCCGTTGGCCTTATGTCACCACACCATCACAATAATGCATTGTCATTGGTCCTTGATACGTATGCAAGGTTTCAAATTAATCAGACTTCTAGAAACCGTTGAAAATTAAGCTCAAAAATTCCGTTACATACAGGCCAAGCTAATAAAAGCGTGTTAAAAATGGCCGAAATCTGACTATGACCCCGCCCACTTTTTCGATATCGAAAATTATGAAAAATGAAAAAAATGCCATAATTCTATACCAAATATGAAAAAAGTAATGAAACGTGGTAATTGGATTGGTTTATTGAAGCAAAATATAACTTTAGAAATCCTTTGTAAATGGGTGTGACACTTAACATATTAAGTAGAAGAAAATGAAAAAGTTCGGCAGGGCGAAATCAAAAGCCCTTGGAGTCAGGGCAGGAATACCCGACAGATAATGTCCTGGGTCACCCTGGTCCACGTTTTGGTCGATATCTCGAAAACGCCTACACATATACAACTATACACTCCCTTTTAAAACCTTCATGAATACCTTCAATTTGATACCCATATCGTACAAACACATTATAGTCACCCCTGGCGATATCTCGAAAATGGTTTCCTTAAGCCTGATATAAACAATCTGAGTGCATCGGTCCTATATTTCTCATTTATGGTGTCTGCTACACCACTCTCATAAGATATTATTGTTTTATTTGCTAACCGAGTAAGCTTTTTTCTATTTCATCAGAATTCAAGAAATGCCATTGCTACTTGTCTCAGGGTGGATAATTCCTGCTCGATTAAGTATATCGGCCGTTGTCCGCGTAAGTAAAGTCGAGTCGGGATATTATAGCGCGAAGGTTAAGCACTGTGTTAGAAGAAGAAAGTACTGCATCGGCAGCACCTCTCACTTTGCTAATGATAAGAGTATACTCAGAGATATAATTGTTCTAGAACGAAGGAACCAAGATCAAAATTAAGAACATTCGTTGACAAAAGTCTGTTAAGTACGTTTTTTTCGTAACTCGTGACCGATGGGCTTGTTTTAAGAACAGTTTTTCCAAGCACACCTTTCGTATTTTATGACCAGTTTGGTATTGATGTGTGAAACTTCTGTTCTCATTTCAACCAAACTTGATTTAAGATTTTTCGTTCTAACGCTTCGAGAACGATTTGGGTCGATTTAACATTTTTTGAATAATGAAATCATTTGCTTTTTGAAATTAGGGCTTTTCTGCAATCAGTATTTCACAATTTTTTCTTCATACAAGAATTATGCTTTAACTTTTTTAATTCTGCAATCATCAAAGAAATTAGTATTTCATTCAGCACCGGATGAAATTGAAAAGAATGATAAATCAGACTGCAGAAATAAATATACTGAACTCAATGAGTGCACTCAGGTGATTTCACATTTTTGGTGTGTGAAATCATGCATTCAGTACAAATTACTTACTACAAAAATGCGCAAATAGTACCTAAAATAGTACGAACAAATTTTAATTTCCTTTTTATGAAGGCTTAGTTTTAAAAATTGGTTGAAAAAGTTTGTACAAAGATATTTAGCGTGAGAAGAGTTAAAATAACTTGCTCAAAAGCATTAACCATGACAATTTTAAAAGTGTCGAGTTATATTGAAAAAAAGTATCATTCCAAGACCAACTGAACCCTAATCACATTTTTAGAAATTTCACGCGTCCAACGCTTTTATTTAATTGTCTGATCAACGCCCTAGATTGATGAGGAGTGTGATGACTAGTACCTAGGACCTATCTAATTATTTTCTAGCTTTTAGTATTATTATTACTTCATGTAAAAATTGTTTTCAATAAAACCGTTTAACTTAAAATTTTTTTTAAATTACTTTATTTATTGCTTATTATATTGCCTTATTCTGTATCTCTTTCTATCAACCGTTGAAGATAGCCGGCCTTATGCGACGCCATATTGAACACCCTGTCAAAACGCTGCCAAAACGCTTAAAAGTAGCCATATTGAACATCCTGTCAGGCATTTGACGGATAAGATATCACACTTGTTTTATCCACAATGGCGGTTTTCTGACGGCACTTCATATTTCTTAAGGAATTTGGAGTCCCGAAAATGCTAGAATTTGTACTAAAGGTGAAGTCTCTGACATCACATCGTTAGAATGCAATTGTCAAATAAAAATAAAAAACGTATTCAAATAATTTTACACACCAAGCGCACCAGTAGTAAATGAGCGCATGTATGGCAATGGTAATGGGATTTCTTTTCTTTATTATTGTTACTATTCAATAATATAATACTAATTAATAATATAAATTTTGGACAATATTTTATTAAATGAGGACGCAAACTTTCGGAAGAGCTGCGAAAATCATGTAATATTTATTCCAGAAATGAACACCAACATGGCCACTGCCAAGAGTGGGGAAAGGTTTTTGTACAATTTGTTTTGCACACTGACGGCCTCCACAGTACACATTAATTATGTTTAACCGTTTCCCCAAATTTTTTTTCAGAAAAATATACGTACTTATTCTCAGTACTAAGAACTTGTTTTCATGATATAAATCAAAGTAGAAATTTATGATTCTTAGTGTACGTTTTAGCACCACCAATTATAGGACTTAAAGGATACAAGTTTTTTATTACTTTCTTTTTAAATGATTCCATCAAGTAAATGGAGCATTTTAGAAAAATTTTCTTTTGAACAAAAAGTGTTTAGAACGGATATTTTCTTTTTTTCTTTTATGGACGTTGTGACATCGCACTGCCCTCAAGTCGTCCAATGAAACCAGGCTAATCCTGTTCATGCGAGTCGTTGTAAGTCAATGGTTAGTTAACCGTCGAAATCCGGAAACCTCATCTGCTAAGTTAAATAAATGCCATATTAGTAATTAATATACATACCTATAATGTATAGAATTAGTAGAAAATGAATTCAGTATGTTAATGAATACAGTTCGTTACTATTAAGAGAGGAAATAACAGATTTTTTAATACGAAAAAACGAGCCCAAACATCAAAAAGCGGAAGGGCTCATTTAATTCAAAATTTGTTCTACAATATTTTAGGTAGAGAGGTTTAAGATGTCTTGAAGGCCGGGAAGGGACATTAAAGTTGTTTTTTTCGCTCAACAGGAATGCGTTAGAAACCGAACCATTTAGTAATTTAATCATAAATACAATTCCAAGCATTTCGCTACCACTAGCAAGGAAATCTCTTAAGGAGAAAAGTAAGAATTGTTTTTGGACTGATTCTAGCCGATCAATATGAACCTGGTAGCTCGGGTTCCAAATTATTGCACCATATTCTAATATCGGCCTTATTAATTTATTATTATTATTATTATTATTATTATCTATATATTAATACGCTAACAAAATTTCCATACAATCAATTGACAGGCTTTTTCGCATACTTAGCATACGTAAAATCATATAAAAGTTATATGAATCGATTCGTATGGATCAGCCGCAGTGCATAGGCCTATTTGTGTTAACAAATATTACTCTATTTGTTTATAATTAATAGCAAAAGTTTTTACAAATTCGAGCAATTCATACAAATATCGAAATTCATTTTCGTGCACAATCGCGCCATCTTTGGGAACAATTAACTAAGTGTTCTAAAGCGAATTTCAAAGACCTAATCCTTTATGTGTCCCCGCTAAATTCGAAAGCACAAATGCTTCACCTACATACAAATATGGTTTCCCAATGTTGCCACTTACCTATAATAGCCTCTACCAAAATCCTAAAAAATTTTTCCAAAATAATTTGTAGCATACCAAAAAATCTTAAATAGAGTTAATTTTTGACCGGCCCATTTTTTGTAGCAAATTTCACTTACACGTAAATACATAAGTCTTTATTTAACAGATTCTTTGTTTTTTATTTTAGTTGTATTCAAAAAAACATGAAATCACAAATAATGAGTTAACTTTTGTTGAATAAAAACGTCCCTTGATTTTAGGTGAAAACGGAAACCGGCATCATGGGGGCCGTATTGCCTAGGCAGTATATTACCCACTATCTACGTATTAATATGCTGACAAAATTTCCATACAATCAATTGACAGGCTGTTTCGCATAGTTAGCGTACGTAAAATCATATAAAAGTTATATGAATCGATTCGTATGGATCAGCCGCAGTGCATAGGCCTATTTTTGTTAACAAATATTACTATATTTGTTTATAATTAATAGAAAAAGTTTTTTGTAAATTCGAGCAATTCATACAAATATCGAAATTCATTTTCGTGCACAATCGCGCCATCTTTGGGAACAATTAACTAAGTGTTCTAAAGCGAATTTCAAAGACCTAATCTTTTATGTGTCCCCGCTAAATTCGAAAGCACAAATGCTTCACCTACATACAAATATGGTTTCCCAATGTTGCCACTTACCTATAATAGCCTCTACCAAAATCCTAAAAAATGTTTCCAAAATAATTTGTAGCGTACAAAAAAATCTTAAATAGAATTAATTTTTGACCGGCCCATTATTTGTGGCAAATTTCACTTACACGTAAATACATAAGACTTTATTTAACAGATTCTTTGTTTTTTATTTTAGTTGTTTTCAAAAAACATGAAATCACAAATAATGAATTAATTTTTTTTGAAACTAACTAAATTCATTTATAACAATTTATGGCAAATTTGCCCGAAAATAATTTTGCATTTGCACATTTAATCCTCATTTTAAATAAAGTACGTCTTATACTGAACAAAAAAGAAAAAGTTACAATAATATAACATTACATTTTTTATATTGTCTTTTATGCTAACCTATTTTATTTATTATTTTATTGTATTATATATTCTTTTATTTCATCTTAGTTTATTATTATTTAAATGCAACTTGACTGAATCGAAAATTGAAAAAAATACAAATTGGTCGAATTTCGACCACAGGCGATACTAGTTATTATTATTATTTATTATCAGCCTTACTAATGTTGTAAAAAATGCTTTAGTAACGTACGGGTCGCTGAATTATTTATACCATCGCTTTACACACGCCAGAACACCTCTAGCCTTATTAACAGTTGCAGTAATATGAAGGTTGAAGTTAAGTTTACTTTCCATATCAACCCTAAGGTCTATAAAACTGTATACATACCTGTTCAAGATTATAATTGTTAAGAAAGTAGGAAGCTGGCTGCAATAATATACATAAATTTTCATTTTTTAAGATTAAGTGGCATATAGTTGATGGTGCACCAATAGAGCAATGTGCCCAAATCTGATTGTAAAAGAGACCTTTCTTCGCTTGACGTATAGGAAAAATTTACATCTTTGCAAGAGAAAAACTAATTATTATTATTAACTTATTTATTTGGGCGAAATCCAAAATTTTCTTGCTAACATATTCTTGAAAAGACACGGTGATATGTACTGTATGAATAATAAAGTTTCCAATTGGGTAGGTAGTCCAATATTGTGCTTATATCATTTAATGAAACAATATTCAAGACTGTCCCAGATGTGACTTTTACTTCACAAAGATATCATTAACAAGCTGTAGTAAAAGCACTGAAGTTACTTGTCATCACAATTATGACGAAGTTAGAATAGCAATAACCAAACTGAAAAACAACAAGGACGTGGGCGCTGACGGATTGCCTGCGGAGCTATTCAAGTCGGCGGTGAGGAGTTGGTAAGGCTCATGCAGCACCTTCTTAGAAAATATGGGCGGACGAGCGCATGTCCGACGATTGGAATCTAAATGTTCTTTGCCCAGTCCACAAGAAGGGGGATACTGCAAAATGCACCAACTACCGTGGAATCAGCCTTCTTAATATCGCATATAAGGTCCTTTCAATTGTATTGTGCGAAAGATTGAAGCCCACCGTGAACCGGCTGATTGGACCTTATCAGTGCGGCTTCAAAACCCGTGAAAAGAGAATCGAAACACATCACCTCTTCGTCGATTTTAAAGCCGCCTTCAACAGCACGAAAAGGAGCTACCTATATGCCGCTATGTCTGAATTTGGTTTTCCCGCAAAATTTATACGGCTGTGCAAAATGACGTTGAGCAACACCATTAGCTCATTCAGAATTGGGAAAGACCTCTCCGAGCCGTTCGAAACTAAACGAGGTTTCAGACTGGGTGACCCCCTTCGTGCGATTTCTTTAATTTGATGCTGCAGAAAATTATACTAGCTGCAGAACTTAACCGCACTGGAACAATATTCTATAAAAGCGTGCAATTCCTGGCATGTGCTGATGACATTGATATCATCGGCCTAAACACCCGCGCTGCTAGTTCTGCCTACTCCAAACTGGAAAAAGAAGCGGTAAAGATAGGTTTGATGGTGAATGAGGACAAAACGAAGTACCTGCTGTCATCGAGCAAAGAGGTAGCGTATACGCGCCTTGGCAACCACGCTACTGTTGGCAGCCATAATTTCGAAAGAGTAAAAGACTTCGTTTATTTGGGAACCAGCATCAACACTAGCAACAGCATCAGCACTGAAATCCAGCGAAAAATCAATCTTGCCAATAAATGCTACTTTGGACTAGGTAGGCAATTGAAAAGTAAAGTCCTCTCTCGGCGAACGAAAATCATACTCTACAAGTCACTTATCGTACCCGCCCTGCTATATGGGGCAGAGGCATAGATCATGACAACAGCAAATGAAGCGGCTTTGGGAGTGTTCGAGAGAAAACATCTTCGAAAGATTTATGGACCTCTACGCGTTGGCGATGGCGAGTACCGAAGAAGATTTAATGAGGAGCTGTACGAGCTCTACGCAGACATCAACATAGTCCAGCGAATTAAAACGCAGCGGCTGCGCTGGCTAGGCCATGTTATGCGAACGAAAGATAATGCGCCGGCCAAGAAAGTGTTTCTACGGGAATCCGCCTATGGAAGCAGAGGTAGACGGCGGCCCCCACTCCGTTGGAAGGACCAGGTGGAAAACGATTTAAACTCCCTTGGTGTGACCAATTGGCGCCGGTTGGCGGAGCGAAGGAGCATCTGGCGCGCCTTGTTGGACGGCCATAACCGTTTAGACGGTTATGCGTCAATTAAGTAAGTAAATAAGTAATGAGTATTTTAAAAGGGCGTGGGCTTAGTTCTAAAGGTGGACGCCTTTTCGAAATATCTCCATAAAGGTGGATTAGGTGTGACTCTAGAATTTGTTTGTACGATACGGGTATCAAATGAAAGGTGTTAATGAGTATTTTAAAAGGGAGTGGGCCTTAGTTATATGGGTGGACGCCTTTTCGAGATATCGCCATAAAGGTGGACCAGGGGTGACTCTAGAATTAATTGTACGATATGGGTATCAAATGAAAGGTGTTAATGAGTATTTTTAAAGGGAGTGGGCCTTAGTTCTATAGGTGAACGCCGTTTCGAGATATCGTTATAAAGGTGGACCATGGTTGACTCTAGAATGCGTTTGTACAATATGGCTATCAAAAGAAAGGTGATAATGAGTATTTTAAAATGAGTGGGCCTTAGTTCTATAGGTGGACCAGGGTTGACTATTGAATGTGTTTTTACGATATGGGTATCAAATTAAAGGAATAAAGGGTTTTAAAAGGGAGTGGTGGTAGTTTTATATGTTAAGGCGTTTTCGAGATATCGACCAAAATGTGGACAATGGTGACCCGGAATATCATCTGTCGGGTACCGGTAATTTATTTATATATGTAATACCACGAATAGAATTCCTGCCAAATTCCAAGGGCTTTTGTTTAAGTGACTTAAACTTTGAACATTTTTCATTCTTTTGTTTCATTAGCCATTGAGTGTGCTTGTAATTCTCACCTGATTAGTGAAATATTCTAAGACATAGTTTAAATTTTTTTCCCAAAGGGGTTTTTGAAAGCAAAACAAGGTGGCTCAACCCGCAGCCAATACCTTGGAGCCCCCAGTGCTCGCCCCCAATGAATACATACAAGGTGTAAAAGGCGTATAGCGACCTCCCTCTAAATAAAATAATATACAGCCCACTTAAATAACGAATAATATAATAACAAAAAAAAACTATTCGCCCGTCGAATCACCAAAGCTTAGACAGCTTTTGATTTTGCCCTACAGAAATATTTCATTTTCTTCTACTTAATATGGTGTCACACCCATTTTACAAAGTTTTTATCTAAAGTTATATGTTACGTCAATAAACCAATCCAATTACCATGTTTAATCCCTTTTTTCGTATTTGGTATAGGGTTATGTAATTTTTTTCATTTTTTGTAACTTTCGATATCGAAAAAGTGGGCGTGGTTATAGCCGGATTTCGGCCATTTTTTATACCAATATAAAGTGTGTTCAGATAAGTACGTGAACTGAGTTTAGTAAAGATATATCGATTTTTGCTCAAGTTATCGCGTTAACGGCCGAGCGGAAGGACAGACGGTCGACTCTGTATAAAAACTGGGCGTGGCTTCAACCGATTTCGCCCTTTTTCATCGAAAACAGTTACCGTCCTAGAGTCTAAGCCCCTACCAAATTTCACAAGCATTGGTAAATTTTTGTTCGATTTATGGCATTAAAAGTATCCTAGACAAATGAAATGAAAAAGGGCGGAGCCACGCCATTTTGAAATTTTCTTTTATTTTTTTAGTTTGTTGCACCATATCATTACTGGAGTTGAATGTTGACATAATTTCATTTCATTTCATTTTTATTGAGCATTTTTCTTATACCTATCTATTTACATATGTAGCAAAGTTACAATAGCAAAATAAAAATAAAAAAGTTTAAACATTATGAAGTATAAACTAACGAATGCACAATACTTATATACTGTAAAGATATTCAATTTTTTGTTAAAATTTTACTTAAAAAAACATTTTTTTTTAAGTGGGCGTGGACGTTCTCACGATTTTTGCTAATTTTTTATTATCTAGCATTCATATCGTAATAGTAGTAACGTTTCATTATGATATCTTCAACGACTGCCAAATTACAGCTTGCAAAACTTTTAAATTACCTTCTTTTAAAAGTGGGCGGTGCCACGCTTATTGTCCAAAATATTACTAATTTTCTATTCTGCGTCATAAGCTCAACTCACCTACCAAGTTTCATCGCTTTATACGTCTTTGGTAATGAATTATCGCACTTTTTCGCTCTTTCCAAATTTTCGATATCAAAAAAGTGGGCGTGGTTACATGCCCAGGAACCTACACACCAAATTTCATCAAGATACCTCAAAATTTACTCAAGTTATCGTGTTAACGGACGGACGGACGGGCATGACTCAATCAAATTTTTTTTCGATACTGATGATTTCGATATATGGAAGTCTGTATCTATTTCGATTCCTTTATACCTGTACAACCAACCGTTATCCAATCAAAGTTAATATACTCTGTGAGCTCTGCTCAACTGAATATAATAAGACACCAGTTTTTCATGCCGCGTATACTGTTCCATTTAAATTGCGTGAAAAAGTCTGCCAAGAACTTGAGCGTTTGTGTATGAAGAAATTTTAGAACCTGTTCAATATAGCCAATGGGCAAGTTCCCATGTAATTGTTGCGAAACCGAACGGAGATATAAGGATTTGTCTCGATGGAAAAGCATCGCTAAATATTCTCGAATTTGCTCATATCCTTTACCTTTTGGTAGAAGATATATTCGCAGAATTTGCAAATTGCAAGTATTTTCTGTATAGACTTGAGGGGTCTACCAACAGTTGAAAGACCATGATTCATCTGGTAGTTTAATACACAAAATGATTTGTATGCTTACAAGCGATTAACTTTTGGAATAAACTGCGCTGCGTCTATATTTCGAATTGTATGGGCCAAATTTTGGCGGTCACCGTGGTGTGATGGTAGCGTGCTCCGCCTACCACACACCGTATGCCTTGGGTTCGCACCTGGGCAAAGCAACATTACAAATTTTAGAAATAAGGTTTTAAATAGAAGAATAATTTTCTAAGCGGGGTCGCCCTCGGCAGTGTTTGCAAGCGCCCCGGTGTATTTCTGCCATGAAAAGCTCTCAGTGTAAACTCATCTGCCTTGCAGATGCCGTTCGGAGTCGGCATAAAACATGTGGGTCCCGTCCGGCCAATTTGTAGGGAAAATCAGAGGAGCACGACGCAAATTGGAAGAGAAGCTTGGCCTTAGATCTCTTCGGAGGTTATCGTCCCTTACATTATTTTTTTATTTTATGGACCAAATTTAAATGGCTTACGATTCGATAGAGGCCTTTCAGGACATATAATTATTGGAGGCATAATCAGAAACAAGCCATTGATAATGTTTACAGAGCCTGCGATCGTCTGTCAAATTCAATGTTAAAATTAATATTGAGAATGTCGTTTCTTAAAAACATCTGTTGAATATTTGGGTTCATCGCTTAACAGATGGTGGGGTCAAACCGAATCCAAATAGAGTCAAGGCATTGTAAGTGCCCCAGCACCAACAAATTGCAATAACTACAGTCCTACTTGGTCTTGTAAATTATTATAGGAAATTCGTTCAAAAGATGTCCGCTGAACTAAATTGTTGTATCAAACTGACGAAGTCCTTGCGGCGTGGGCGCACTTCTCTCTCATATCATAAATGGTGTTGAGAAGCGGTCATGTTTGTATCATCCACACTGTCCAGCAGAACAAAATTACTCACAAGTTCACCGTGAAGGATTAGCAATATTTTTGCTGTATGAAAATTCATAAGTATTTGTTTGGACAACCATTCACCATTTTTACAGATAACTCAGTAATTAAAGAAATGTCAGCTCAAAAAAGTTGAATAACGCAGTGGCAGTGGCACGTTTGCAGCGATGGTCGTTGAATTGCCTATGTATCAGTATGAAATTAACATAAGAGTGCTAAGCAATTTCTTATGTAGATGTATTGTCTCGTTTACCATTGGAAAATGAAGAAACGGAATAAAAAGTATTCGGTTAATTTTTTAAATGTTTCCAATGAATTACTTTAAATTTAAAAGAAATAGCCAATGAAACAAAGGTTGATCCAATTTTGCTAAAATTTATTATTTCGTTAAAAACCAATGGCCAGCTAGTTGAAGACAAAATATAATAAGTAAGGAAGTTAAGTTCGGGTGTAACCGAACATTACATACTCAGTTTGAGAGCTATGGTTGACAACATAAGGGATAAATAACCATGTAGGAAAATGAAACCGAGGGTAACCCTGGAATGCGTTTGTATGATATGTGTATCAAATGAAAAGGTATAAAGAGTATTTTATGAGGGAGTGGGCCATAGTTCTATAGGTGGACGCCATTTAGGGACATCGCCATAAGGTGGATCAGGGTTGTTGACCCTAGAATTTGTTTGTACGATATGGGGTATCAACAGAAAGGTGTTAATGAGTATTTCAAAAGGCGTGGGGCTTAGTTCCATAGGTGAGTATTTTAAAAGGAGTGGACCTTAGTTCTATAGGTGGACTTTCGAGATATCGCCATAAAGGTGGACCAGAGGTGACTCTAGAATTGTTTGTACGATGTGGGTATCAAATGAGAGGTGTTAATGAGTATTTAAAAGGCATGGGGCCTTAGTTCTATAGGTGGACGCCTTTTCGAGATATCGCCATAAAGGTGGACCAGGGATGACTCTAGAATGTGTTTGTCCGATATGGTTATCAAATGAAAGCGAGTTAATGATGTATTTGAAAAGGAGTGGCTTAGTTCATAGTTGG
Organism: Eurosta solidaginis; assembly: GCA_029619165.1. Taxonomy (NCBI): domain Eukaryota; kingdom Metazoa; phylum Arthropoda; class Insecta; order Diptera; family Tephritidae; genus Eurosta; species Eurosta solidaginis. The sequence goes on along the minus strand of JARSSU010048067.1, from coordinate 7,049 downwards.
ACGCCGTTTTTTCGAGATATCGCCATAAAGGTGTACGCGGGGTGACTCTAGATGTGGTCTTGTTACATAGGGAATCAAACGAAGGTGTTACGAGGCCTTTTAAGAGGGAGCTGAGGGCCTTAGGTCTATGGGTGGACGCCTTTTCGATATATCGCCTTAAAGGTGGACCAAGGGTGACTCTAGAATTTGTTTGTACGATATGGTATCAAATGAAAGGTGTTAATGAGAATTTAAAAGGGGGTGGGCCTTAGTCTATAGGTGGGTGCCCTTCGGGATATTTATAAAGGTGGACCAGGGTGACTCTAGAATGCGCTGGTACAATATGGGTATCAAACGAAAGGTGATAATGAGTATTTTAAAAGGAGTGGCCTTAGTCTATAGGGACGCCTTTTCGAGATATCGCCATAAAGGTGGACCAGGGTGACTCTATAATGTGTTTGTACGATATGGGTATCAAATTAAAGGTATTAATGGGGGTTTTAAAAGGGAGTGGCCCTTAGTTGTATAGGTGAAGGCGTTTTCGAGATATCGACAAAATGTGGGACCAGGGTGACCCAGGGAATCATCTGTCGGGTACCGCTAACGTGTTTTGTTTGGGGTATCCTGCCAAGTGGGCTTTTTGATTTCGCCTTACTTTGTATTTTATTTTACTTAATATGGTAGGTGTCACACCATTACAAAGTTTTTTTTAAAGTTAGTATTTGTGTTCAATAGACATAAAATTACCATGTTTCATTTCTTTTTTTTGTCTTGTATATAATATGGATTTTTTTCATTTTTCGTAATTTCGATATCTGAAAAGGGGAGGTTGGTCATAGTCGGATTTCGGCCTTTTTTTTATACCAATATAAAGTGAGTTAGATAAGTACGTAAACTGAGTTTATTAAAGATATATCGATTTTTTGTTCAAGTTATCGTGTAACGGACGAGCGGAAGGACAGACGGCCGACTGGTTATAAAAACTGGTCGTAGGCTTCAACGATTTTCGCCCTTTTCACAAGAAAACAATTAAGTCATAAAATCTTATGCCCCTACAAGCGTCAAAAGGATTTGGTTAATTTTTGTTCGACTGTGTATTTGGCATTAATAGTATCCTAGAAAATTAAATGAAAAAGGGCGGAGCCACCCCCCATTGAAAATTTCTGCGTTATTTTTTGTGTATATCGTTGCACCATATCATACTGGAGTTGATATGTGGATAGAATTTACTTATATACTGTAAAGATATTAACTTTTTTGTTTAATTGTGACTTAAATAAAGTGGGCGTGAGTCGTCCTCCGAGTTGCTAATTGGTATGAGGCATACATACAGTAATAGGAGTAACGTCCTGCACAATTTCATATTGATATCTTCAACGACTGCAATACAGCTGCAAAACTTTTAAATTACATTCTTCTTTTAAAAGTGGGCAGGAGGGCGGTGCCACGCTTATTGTCAAGAAATATACAATTTTCTATTCTGCGTCAAAGCGCAACTCACTACATAACCAAGTTTCGTCGCTGTTATCGGTCTCTTTTGTAATGCAAGTATGGCACCGTTTTCGGTTTTTTCGATATCGAAAAAGGGGCGTGTGGTATAGCCCGATATCGTTCATTTTAATATCGATCTGAGATGAGTGCAGGAACCACATACCAAATGTACATCAAGATACTCAAAATTTACTCAAGTATCGTGTAATCGACGGACGGGCGGACATGGCTCACTCAAATTTTTTTTCGCTACTGATGATTTGATATATGGAAGTCTACCTCTATACTCGATTCCTTATACCGACAATAGGCCGGCGTTCGATTGTGGGGAGGCAAAAAATCGCCATTGCTCGTGAAAATCATATTCTAGGGATCAAAATAAGAACTTTGCCGAAGGAACCCATACTCTAAAACGAATTCTGATGTCCCCCTTTGGTCGTAGGGGCAAAATTTTGAAAATCCACTTTGAAACGCCTATGTTTTTTCTTTTGGAGTTTATTTTTCTCTTTAGAATTTATCTCAGTACGGACATATGTAAGAAAAAATGAATTTAACTTAGTGAATAGAAAGAAATTAAAAAAACTTATTAGAAATTACCGTTTTAACACCCATTTAAATACCAAGGCATCACTGTGATGCATGCATGTCGTTGAAATCATAGTCGTGTAGGTTTTTTATCAACGTTTTAAAAAATGAAGGTATCACTGTGACACTAATTGCAGATCGAAAATTGCTGTGTGTTGTTTTTAAGCACCACACGACACAGCAGGTAGAATTGAAATTGCCCTACCAAAAGTCGACCCAAAGGTGGGGACTTCAAGAATCGTTTTAGAGGTATGTCCTCGGAAAGTTCCTATTTGTGATCCTAGAATACGATTTTCACAGAGCAATGAGCGATTTTTGAAATCGACCCGCCCTACTGTACAACCAACCGTTATCCAATCAAAGTTAATATACTCTGTGAGCTCTGCTCAACTGAGTATAAACAAGAAAGGAAGGCTAAGTTCGGGTGTAACCGAACATTACATACTCAGTTGAGAGCTGTGGAGACAAAGTAAGGGAAATCACATGTTGTAAAAGAAACCTAGGGTAACCCTGGAATGTGTTTGTATGACATGTGTATCAAATGGAAGGTATTAAAGAGTATTTAAGAGGAAGTGGGCCATAGATCTATAGATGGACGCCATTTAGGGATATCGCCATAAAGGTGGACCAGGCTGACTCGAGAATTTGTTTGTACGATATGGGTATCAAATGAAAGGTGTTAATGATATTTTAAAAAGGGAGTGGGCCTAGTTCTATAGGTGGACGTCTTTTCGAGATATCGCCATAAAGGTGGACCAGGGGTGACTCTAGAATTTATTTTGTACGATATGGGTATCAAATGAAAGGTATTAATGAGTATTTTAAAAGAGCGTGGGCCTAAGTTCTATAGATGGACGCCTTTTCGAGATATCGCCATAAAGATGGACCAGGGGTGACTCTAGAATTTGTTTGTACGATATGAGTATCAAATGAAAGGTGTTAATGAGTATTTTAAAGAGGGCGTGGGCCTTAGTTCTATATGTGGACGCCTTTTCGAGATATCGCCATAAACGTGGACCAGGGTGACTCTAGAATTTGTTTGTACTATATGGGTATCAAATGAAAGGTGTTAATGAGTATTTTAAAAGGGAGTGGGCCTTAGTTCTATAGGTGGACGCCTTTTCGGAATATCGTTATAAAAGTGGACCTGGGTTGACTCTAGAATGCGTTTGTACAATATGGGTGTCAAACGAAAAGTGTAATAAGTGTTTTAAAAGGGAGTGGGCCTTAGTTCTATGGGTGGACGCCTTTTCGGGATATCGCCATAAACGTGGACCAGGGGTGACTCTAGAATGCGTTTGTACAATATGGGTATCAAATGAAAGGTGTTAATGAGTATTTTAAAAGGGCGTGGGCCTTAGTTCTATAGGTGGACGCCTTTTCGAGATATCGCCATAAAGGTGGACCAGGGGTGACTCTAGAATTTGTTTGTACGATATGGGTATCAAATGAAAGGTGTTAATGAGTATTTTAAAAGGGAGTGGGCCTTAGTTCTATAGGTGGACGCCTTTTCGAGATATCGCCATAAAGGTGGACCAGGGTGACTCTAGAATTTGTTTGTACGATATGGGTATCAAATGAAAGGTGTTAATGAGTATTTTAAAAGGGCGTGGGGCCTTAGTTCTATAGGTGGACGCCTTTTCGAGATATCGCCATAAAGGTGGACCAGGGGTGACTCTAGAATTTGTTTGTACGATATGGGTATCAAATGAAAGGTGTTAATGAGTATTTTAAAAGGGTGGGCCTTAGTTCTATAGGTGGACGCCTTTTCGAGATATCGCCATAAAGGTGGGACCAGGGGTGACTCTAGAATTTGTTTGTACGATATGGGTATCAAATGAAAGGTGTTAATGAGTATTTTAAAAGGGGTGGGCCTTAGTTCTATAGGTGGACGCCTTTTCGAGATATCGCCATAAAGGTGGACCAGGGGTGACTCTAGAATTTGTTTGTACGATATGGGTATCAAATGAAGGTGTTAATGAGTATTTTAAAAGGGAGTGGGCCTTAGTTCTATAGGTGGACGCCTTTTCGAGATATCGCCATAAAGGTGGACCAGGGGTGACTCTAGAATTTGTTTTGTACGATATGGGTATCAAATGAAAGGTGTTAATGAGTATTTTAAAAAGGCGTGGGCCTTAGTTCTATAGGTGGACGCCTTTTCGAGATATCGCCATAAAGGTGGACCAGGGGTGACTCTAGAATTTGTTTGTACGATATGGGTATCAAATGAAAGGTGTTAATGAGTATTTTAAAAAGGAGTGGGCCTTAGTTCTATATGTGGACGCCTTTTCGAGATATCGCCATAAACGTGGACCAGGGTGACTCTAGAATGTGTTTGTACGATATGGGTATCAAATTAAAGGTATTAATGAGGGTTTTAAAAGGGAGTGGCCCTTAGTTGTATATGTGAAGGCGTTTTCGAGATATCTACCAAAATGTGGACCAGGGTGATCCAGAACATCATCTGTCGGGTACCGCTAATTTATTTATATATGTAATACCACGTACAGTATTCCTTCCAAGATTCCAAGGGCTTTTGATTTCGCCCTGCAAAACTTTTTCATTTTCTTCTACTTAATATGGTAGGTGTCACACCCATTTTACCAAGTTTTTTTCTAAAGTTATATTTTGCGTCAATAGACCAATACAATTACCATGTTTCATCCCTTTTTTCGTATTTGGTATATAATTATGGCATTTTTTCATTTTCGTAATTTTCGATATCGAAAAAGTGGGCGTGGTCATAGTCGGATTTCGGCCATTTTTTACACCAATACAAAGTGAGTTCAGATAAGTACGTGAACTGAGTTTAGTAAAGATATATCGATTTTTGCTCAAGTTATCGTGTTAACGGCCGAGCGGAAGGACAGACGGTCGACTGTGTATAAAAACTGGGCGTGGCTTCAACCGATTTCGCCCTTTTTCACAGAAAACAGTTATCGTCCTAGAAGCTAAGCCTCTACCAAATTTCACAAGGATTGGTAATTTTTGTTCGACTTATGGCATTAAAAGCATCCTAGACAAATTAAATGAAAAGGGCGGAGCCACGCCCATTTTGAAATTTTCTTTTATTTTTGTATTTTGTTGCACCATATCATTACTGGAGTTGAATGTTGGCATAATTTACTTATATGCTGTAAAGATATTAACTTTTTTTAAAATTTGAATTTAAAAAAAATTTTTTTAAAAAGTGGGCGTGGTCGTTCTCCGATTTTGCTAATTTTTATTAAGCAGACATAAAGTAATAAGAGTAACGTTCCTGCCAAATTTCATCATGATATCTTCAACGACTGCCAAATTACAGCTTGCAAAACTTCTAAATTACCTTCATTTAAAAGTGGGCGGTGCCACGCCCATTGTCCAAAATTTTACTAGTTTTCTATTCTGCGTCATAAGCTCAACTCACCTACCAAGTTTCATCGCTTAATGCGTATTTGGTAATGAATTATCGCACTTTTTCGATTTTTCGAAATTTTCGATATCGAAAAAGTGGGCGTGGTTATTGTCCGATATCGTTCATTTTAAATAGCGATCTGAGATGAGTGCCCAGGAACCTACATACCAAATTTCATCAGATACCTCAAAATTTACTCAAGTTATCGTGTTAACGGACAGACGGACGGACGGACGGACATGGCTCAATCGAATTTTTTTTCGATACTGATGATTTTGATATATGGAAGTCTATATCTATCTCGATTCCTTTATACCTGTACAACCAACCGTTATGCAATCAAAGTTAATATACTCTGTGAGCTCTGCTCAACTGAGTAAAAAATATTTTGCTAATAGGGCCAGATTGTCAATTGAAGACAATTGTCTGTTCTACTTTTCAAGAGTAAATTATTCCGCAATATTTGCGAAATGTGTTTTGAAAATGCGTCATGAAAGTCATATGGGCACTATTCGTATGAAATGGTAGCAAGATCTTATGTTGGTGGGTTAACTGCGATATAGACATCGAGAAATATGTTAGCAACTGCGAGTATGTCAACAAACTAGAACACCAATAAACTCAAAACCGAAACACTTTGGAAAAATTCTGAATTTCCATTTGAGAGAATCCATATTGACTTCTTTGATTTCGCAGGAAAATTTTTTACTCATTTACGAAATTTTGTGAAAATAAAAATTAGAATACCACCATAGCATCACGCGTTATAGATCTATTAGTCAGTGTATTTGAATACTTTGGTTATCCAAAGAATATAGTTAGTGATAATGGTCCACCATTTCAAAGTAGAGAATTCATTCTAGTTTTGTAAAGCAATGGTATTATGTGTGTAAGAGTCCACCGTATCATCCGGAGTCAAACGGATAGCGGAACGCTGTGTTCGTACGATCAATAGTTTCAAAAAATATGTGTTGAGTAAGAAAGTTCACTGTCCATAGAACAAAAAGTTAAAAAAACTTGCTTTACTACGTAATACACCAACTACAGCAACGGTCAGTCACCTTCAGCAATGTTATTCGCATTACAGGCTAGAATGTATTACATTTGTAAGAAGTGAAAAAAAACTAAGCTTAACACTAACAGAAGAAAATTGTAAATCAATAAGATGTATACTACACAATCCAGTGTAAAAGAGCAAATCAGGACTATAAAGTAGGGGAGGTAGTATATTTAAATCATTCAAAGAATTTGTTAAATGGATACCTGCTCTCATTGAAAAAAAGATATCTAACTTAAGGTACTTAATAAGAGTAAATAATCACATCGTTATATTCACGTAAACCAAATACGAAAAAAGAAACTTCGTAAATTTAAAGGAAATGTGAGTTCTCAGCATGATTCTGAAAGATGTGTTTCAGGATTGCAGTTTATAAAAGAAAGCAATTAAAAAATGCGATGTAATTATAAGTGGTGCAATCAGTTAGCGGACTTGATTCCTTACGCACCGAGCGAACGCCGTGCACAAACCAATTGATTGTTACCAATCATTAGATTTTAGAAAAAAGAAGGGAAATGTAATGTATTATGACAGCATAGAACT
>JARSSU010048066.1:0-27963 GCA_029619165.1 Eurosta solidaginis | reverse complement strand
CGGTGTGAACCCAGCGACCGCTAACGGTAGAATGGTAGCCTGCGGGGTGGGGTGGGCATGCACATGGCTACCAGCACAACACTGGTGGGCACGGCGTGAGAAATACAATCACAAAATACACTTATACCTTAATTATAAAGAAAACAATTACATAATAAACATAGCTCCTTAAATGTATACAATTTCAATTTATTGAGCAAATTATTTCTAACTAATGTATAAACTAACCCCGGTGTCTAGCGATTTGTGCCTTCATGTTCCGGATAGTTGAGTTTATAGGTTGCAGTGGTTTAAGCATTGTATACGCCCAAAAGTAAGATTTACACTAGCACTTTCTATGCGTCCCTATTACCGTGCCCTCATGTATCCGAAGCCCCATACAACTTCCGGCTGGCATATTTACTCAACGGCATTTAGTTTACTAAATATGCTGGACGAAGTTGAGTCTTGAGAAAATGTCACAGTGGCTGCCCCCGAGTACACTAGGTTAAAACAACGACAAACGCAGGTGATCTCTTAGCACCGCTCGTCCATCGGTCTCTGTGACTATACAATCTAGTAAACGTGTTCTTTTTTTTTTTTTTTTTTTTTTTTCTTTTATATTTTATTCTTGCATTTTTTTTTTTTAGGTATATTTTCTTTTTTTTTTTTATTTTTTTTTTTTTTTTTTTTTTATTTTTTTTTTTTATGGATTTTTTTTTTTTTTTTTTTTTTTTTTGTTTTTTTTTTTTTTTTGGCTGTTTTTTTTTAGGTGGTTATTTTTTTTTTTTTTTTTTTTTTTTTTTTCTTTTTATTGTTTTGATTTTTTTTTTTTTTTTTTTTTTTTTTCTTTTGTTTTTTTTGTCTTTCTTGATCCTTTTTCTTCGCTGGCCACCTCTGTGTTCGTTTTTTTTTTTTTTTTTTTTTTTTTTTTATTTTTTGCCTTACCTTCCATAGCTGTTTTATTCTTTTTTGCTGCTCACTGCGGACGCCCTTGCCTGTCCGTATCACGGAGCAACGGGCGTGTGCATATTTATCAAGTGGTTTAATTTGCCACGGAGGTATATACGAGTACTCTCGAACACGATTCCAAACAAGAATGTAAATCAAACCTTCGAACATGCACTGGTTAGGAAGCCCATCTTCAATTAGATTACGAGCAATATTCATAAAGGCCAACGTGACTACTGAGAGTCGTACCATCAGGGGTCACAGTCGGCTTGCCAATGCTACTAAAGTGTAAAGAATTCCCTATGCCTTCAGGATGGCAGACCTGCCCCAGAAGCCTAACAAGCGTTTCTCGATTCTGTTTTGTATGTTTTCTTTCTTTTTTTTTTTTTTTTTTCTGACTTTTAGTTTATTATAGAGATTGAGTTTTATGATTAAATTGTTATTTCGGTTTTTTTTTCGTTCAATATATCGCATCAAACACGAATAGAGTTCTGCCCCAGTGAATTTAAAACGGCCACTAACGATGTAAAGTTGAGCACCTCTGCACTAGAAATTCCCGGTATCGACCCATGCACAGCTTTACACAACTTTAATTTTTAAATGCGATTTTTAAAACAGTTTTGTCCGGCAACATTGATTAAGAAAATATTTTTCCATGCAAGATAACCAAGCGACAGCAAAACTTAGTAGGCAGTTCACGGGGTAGCAAGTCTAATCTATGGATCCCCCAGGTAAGCACATGCTTTAGCTCCAGATAAAATGTTGTCAATAATATGAAAAAAACCATGACCCAGACACCAAGCAAAATCTTTTCATTAGGATGGCATTTATACGCACACTCTTGTTGAATTGACCCGAATCTATGATGAAATTTTTATTTTTATGCTATGTGACTAGACGGTGAGCCTGATGCTGCTCAAATACCAAGTATCGGAGTCGAAACTCAGCGTTGTAAGCCTCCGTAACGCAGCCCTGATAGAGCTTTTTATACACAGTCCACCTTACTTGAACTACCCTTTCCAGCCTCGGCCTGGGCCGACCGCTTACACGAACTTAACCTTTGAGCAAAAATCGAATAGATCTTTGTATAATATTAGTCACGTACTTATTGTTGAACTCACCTTGGCTATCTTGGCCTTGCCAAAAATGGCCGAAATTGTACCGACCTATAAACCACGCCCACTGGTCGATCATCGCAAAATTACGAAAAAGTTAAATAACAATGCCGATAACTTAAGTCATATAGCAAAATTACGGAGAATATAAATAATTCAGCACTGTCGCGGATAACATAAGGTCAAGGAGTACTGCCCCATTGATGTGTTTATGTGGATTGCGCCCACAAAATAAACTCTAGAAACAAATCGTTTCGTAAAATGAGGTAAGCGAGAGGACACTGCCATAGTTAACATAGCAAGAAATTATGGAGATAAATAGTTCTGAGCGGTGAGAATACAAAAGCCCTGAGGAATTCTGGCAGGCTGGAATACTTTTCGTGGGCAGTACATATACTCAGTAACACAAATTAAATAGCGGCTACTCGATGAGATGGGATGCTTAATGGGTCAGCCGCGCTGGCCGTCCACATGATATGCTGTCGATAGTCTCGAAAAGCAGCCATTCCCACATTATAAAAAGACACTAAAAGAGGTCCCGGCCACTCGCCTTATATGAAAGCGCCCTCTATATAAGGCCTTAATTTTGTAATTGCCCATTATCGCTGTATCCTAATGCTATCTCTAAGAGAGTGTCATCCCCTGGGGATCCACGCGTCGTTATGGCGATATCTCTGCAAAAAAGGCAGAACACCGGTACGTAAACTAGAGCGCACAATGATGCCTGTTTAGAAAAGAGCTTATTACCACCTGTATGTTCATATCTGGGCATACACCATCAATTATTGCAGTTAAAAAAAAAAAAACCAAAAACCACGATTATACGTAAGATAGTCGAGTAGTGCCCAGTTGTCATCTCTTAGTTATGGGCACGACTCATCCCACTCGAAAATAGGCGACATCCACCTAGTAGAACTATGCAGCCCACTCATTCTAAAATCAACAGAAACATAATCTTATGCAAAATACTCAGAGACATTTGATACCCATATCATACAAACAATTCCCAGGGTTACCCTGTAGGCCTTCATTATTCCTACTTGATGGTGATATTTCCCTTATTTTTGTCTACGGACATAAGCTCCTCGCAGGCTAGAGCTATGTTGAATTTTTATTACGGCTGTACATTGCGGGTGCAGGAGGTCTTTGAATCAGCATGTGATAGACCTGAAAGCGCTTCTCGTTAGTGGTCCTCTGTCTTTCTGGCTGCGTGATAGTAAACTTGGAATTTTCCTGAGGTAGGCGCTTCCTTTACTAATATGCCCATAGTTCCAACTTTCTTGGTGGCCGTGCTAGAAAGGATTTGACATACATTATAATCGTTGATGAATGCAATTTCGAATATGTACTGGCCTGTATGTACGTGGACTTCAGAGCGTATGCGTTGATAGCTACAAAAAATTCCATTGAACTTAAATAAAATTTAGCCGAGGTGAACACGATCACTTTGTATAATCGAAAGTGTATTTTGAATAAGCCTAAAAATACCTTCGCGTTGATCGCCCGCTCTCCCCCCCGAAAGGAACTTATAGCCACAATTCCGTAATGATGTGAATGTACTGCTCGCGAAATGCCGTCTCTCAGCCCCATTTCGATAGCGAACATACACTCACACATATACAGAATATGATCCATTAGATCTTTATCAGTATAGCACAATAGCAGACCCACGCCATACATTGTTACTACCCTAAAGTTTGGACTATCTGCCCCATACCATGTAATAAGCATTATTCCGACTAACCCTAGCCTCCCTCGGCTGTCGTTTGTCGCTCTTTTCCCAGCATACCTAATCTCCGATTATATGATGTCTACGTGCTCACTACTCACTACCCGATTCATGCGAGATTTTCCATTCTCACATTCGGCCTCGATACTGTCCCTTGTCCTTCGATATCTACGTTCTTCATAATGTTACATCATTGCGCAGCTTCATGGTCTTCCGTCGGCTTTTGTAATGTTTGACGAGCGGGCCACTTGCCCATAGGTACATCCATGCTGAGGTCCCGAGTCGGTCTTTGCTGTGATCAGGATTACTGGTGTTCAAATATACTGGAAACTCATCTCTGCTGCAGCTGTGTATGGAGGACTTAAGAGACGGTTCGGATATCGTATCCAAATCACTTTATGCCTCCTTGGACTGTCCCAGCATTTTGCCAGAGACCTAGGCGAAGTACTTCTCGGTTCGGGCTATTCAACTTGGATACTCCCGCGAGCCTGCCCGACTCATATTCCGATCCGAAAAGTTTGGAGACGCTCCCAGGTCCTGACATCACCTCCGATGGCTCAGTACCCCCATGGCCGACCTGAGGCCTTTAATCCCATAAAGATTTCCTAGGCACCGGTCTTCTGCCGTCTACGTATCCTGGCCGCACTAGTATAACAGTTGAGGACACAGTACGTATAATATCCTTAGTAATATCTAAAGTTAGCGCAAATAGTATTTGCTATAGTATTCACGCGTTAACATCCGAAAATGGTTCCAGGCCAAATCAGAATACAGTGGTACATGGTAGGGTGTACTCACAACGGAATAAACGGCCGTATATAGGCGTGTGTTTGTTATTTCAAGTTTCATCTGAGTAAGTCGAGCTTTGTAATCCTATCATAGTTTGGGCCCTCAGCTTTTCGATCCAATGCCTCCATTTAGCTAAGCCTTAATATTACCGCTCACTAGGCTATTTGGTATGCCAACGCTGATAGCAAACTAAATCAGCATGAAAATATTCTATCTAACACAGGAGAAGGATTAACCTGTATAACTCGAGCCATCCAGCAAACAGCTCATCAAGTTCGGATGAAGTATGAGACATAATTTTAACTCATTCCACATCATATATTAACATTACGGGCTATCCGACTCGTCCAATCCATCGACCTATGTCAGCTTCAATATAGTCCGTACTTCGATACACTGATCTTCAAGTAACAGATGTCCCAACCAATACTGGTTCGCGATGAGTCAAATGTAACCTTACCCTCGCTACTTCATAGTCAGCTCCCATCCAACAGCGAGTCTTTCAGATTTGATGGTCCATTATTGTATATAGCTCTGTCTCAAGGCGTTACCGGGCGCCAGGTGTGTTAGCCAATATCTGGAGACCTAGCCACCCAGGGTACGAAAAATTTTCCGTATCAAAGTAATCATAAACAGCTTCCATTTTATAGCCATATTGTACAAACACATCCCAGGAATACCTTAGCATAAAAAATAAAATTAAATTTACTTAGTGCACAAATATTACCATATACCTACATGAAAAAGTACCAAAAAATAAACTTTTGTTTAAGAATTTTTAAGGGAATGTTCAACATTTTTACGAAACAGTATTTTTCAAGAGATGTTTGCATTCTTAACCATTTATGTTGCATTAACTTGGTAACAACGCATAAATATATATGTACATACGTATGTCAAGCTGATATAATATGAAAATATATACATACATTCATACATATAAATGTACTCCCGAAATTAAACAACGCAGCGAATGCTGTGTGTGCACCCTCACTCAAAAGTAATTTGCGCACACAGTTGACACCGAACAACCACACACACGCATTTTTAACACGCTTTTATTAGCTTGGCCTGTATGTAACGGAATTTTTAGCTTAATTTTCACCGGTTTCTAGAAGTCTGATTAATTTAAAAACTTTGCATACGTATCAAGGACCGATGACAATACATTAATGTGATGGTGCGGTGACTTAAGGTCAACGGCCATAAGGTCAGTTGGCGTTATTACCACTTTGAATGGCCATAAGTTTGATGAAACTTTGCACACGTATCAAGGCTCGATGACAATGCATTACTGTGATGGTGTGGAGACATAAGGTCAACGGCCATAAGGTCAATTAGCTTTATTACCACTTTGAATGGTTACAAGTTTGATGAAAGTATGCACGCGTATCAGGATCGATGACAATGCGTTAATGTGATGGTGTGGTGACATAAGGTCAACGGCCATAAGGTCAGTTGGACTTATTACCACTTCGAATGGCCTTAAGTTTGATTGAAACTTTGCATACGTATCAGGGCTCGATGACAATGCAATAATGTGATGGTGGGTGACATAAGGTTAAAAGACATAAAGTCAGTTGAACTTGTGACCACCCCAAATGACCATAGATTTGAAACCTTGCACATAATGCGGAAAACGCATTCTTTTATTAATGATATAAGTGGATGCATGGCACATCTACCAAGAGCATATTGGAGCCCTTTTTTAACACGCTTTTATTAGCTTGGACTGTATCTATCTATGTATCAATGTATCCAGTATATATGTAACGGAATCTGGAGTGGAGCCGAGAGCCCCGGTAATGCAGAACTCCGTTTGCACCTTTTGAAGCATTTTAAGATAGATACTTTTAGCTAGTGCAGGCCACCAGACCAAGGCGCCATAAAGAAGAATCGGGCGCACAATGGCTGTGTAAATCCAGTAGGTCACCTAAGGGGAGAATCCCCAGGAGGTGCCAATTGCCCTCTGGCAGGTGAGCAGCTCTGCTGCTGCCTTCTTGGATCGCTCCACTATATGGTCACTCCATAATAGCTTCCACTACCTTGAGGCGCGCGGCCGGATATACCACCCCTATCAGCGTGACGGCGGCCCTATAGAGGTATACCGACCAGGCTCCGTCACAGGCAATTAGCTTGATATTGCCCTGGAACCACCCTGCATTGGTGTAAGATGGCGGCGGACCAAGGTTATCTTTCTTAACCTAAACGGCCACGGTAGCGAGCGCTGCTTCGATCAACTTCCTCTGTTGTTTCGGGATCCAGCCATCTTCGCTGCTCTCGTCTATAATGCCAATGATCTGCCGACCCTTGGCAATTTCGGCGAAACACCGCGTCCAGCCTCCCTGCGTCTTGGCCCTTTTCGGTGCCGTGGGGTTGGGTTCATCCATGGACCGCTGGCGTTTCGAGGTTTCATCACTCTCGACTAAAACTTTTAAAATTACTTGAACTAAAAAATTAAAAGTAAATAATAATTTAAAATAAATAATAGTTTAAAAAAACTAAAGAAACACGCTTTTATAGCTCACCGAACTAAAAAATAGAAAATAATATTCAAATAAAAAGAGTTTATATAACAGTAGTAGAAGGTCAAACAATCATTTATAGTTAATCACCTCAAAATATAATTATAATAAAATTTATGTTATTAACAGAATAATTTAATTACAGTAAAAAGCGTGGGGTGCATTTGACTACATTTCATATCTTTCCTCTCAGATAGTTGCCAATAGAATGATTGTAACATTCAATATCAAGCACCCCACGCTTTTTGCTATGAATTAAATTATTCAGTTAATAACTTAAATTTTATTATAATTTTATTTTGAGGTGATTAACTATAAACGATTGTTTGACCTTCTACTACTGTTATATAACCTCTTTTTAATTGAAAATTATTTCCTATTTTTTAGTTCGGTGAGCTATAAAAGCGTGTTTTTTTTAGTTTTTTTTTAAACTATTATTTATTTAGTAAAAATGTCACTTTTGTTTAAACAATTTGGCTGATATAAGATAGGAATAATGATGCGTATCGAAGATAAATATTTCAAAGTTTTACTGAAAAGCAGAATATTTTAATCCATCCATCCGTTTATGAGTTATAGCTGTGTAAACAAAAATTTTGATGATTTTTAATACATTTTGGCAATTTGCCACGCCCTTATAATATATACCTTCAAATTATATCAACTTTACCATCTCACGTAGCTAAACTTTCAAATGCAAAAACCCGCTTTAGAATCGGAGCATTCAGCATTTAGCGGGGAGAATATTCTTTGCATATCTGCTTACCATATCACATCTGTCAGGTCAGATCATATTATGGATGACACTGCCCGGGGATAGGTCAGTTCAGTGTTACTTCCATTCTTCTTCGTTGCTGTGCTAAGTAATTGCATTCGAAAAAGTTGTGGCGTACGTCGTCTATGAGCCCACAGTATAAGCAATTCGGATTTTCAACCTTGCACATCCTGTGGAGGTAGTCCTGGAAGTAGCCGTGGCCACTTAAAAACTGTGTCAGGTAGAAGTCGACCTCTCCATGTGGCCATTCTAACCATGGCTCCAGCTCGGGAATCAGTTCCCTGGTCCACTTGCCTACAGTACTGCAGCTCCATTGCTATTACCAGCGTCGGATAGAATCTTTTCGCGCCTGTGCGGCAGCAACATCTCTGCATACTTCTCCTCGGAGGTGGTAAATTGATTTCCTCTCCTCAGCGAGAAGATGTATCCGTATGGTTCCCGTAATAAAAAGATCTGCTTCTGCGGATACCGTGCGGTAAGCTGAGGCAATTCGTAGCGCCACTCTGCGTTGGACAGAAGTAATAGCTGCTCAGTACTTTAGGAATTTCATTGCATCCGCCCAAATTTCTGCACCATACAAAAGTATAGAAACCGAAGCGGAACCAAGCCCGCTTATGTTTGCCATTAATCGACTTAAGTATCCTATTATCTGTGCAGTTTTTCTCGCAGGCTCCTTGAAAGTGTTCCGAGAAGGTTAGTTTGCTATCTAGCATCACCCCAAGGTATTTCGTGGAGCTTCGTGTTTGTACTTGGTGTCCTCCAACCATCATATTAACTAAGGTGGGAATTCGTCTCTTTGTGAGGATCACGATCTCGGTTTTCGCTGTTGAAGCTGAAGTCCATGGTCACTCATCAATCTATTTACACTGCGAATTACTTGCTTGCACAATGGTCGAAAAGACGACGGGAAGTTCGGGTCTCCCTTGCCTTTCTGGATTAGCGCGAGATGCGCTGTCTTCCGCCTTGTTGGAAAGATCCTGGCTTCCAGGCATTTGTTATGCATATGCAGCAGCAACTCACGACTGCTCTTAGCAGCCAGTCTTTTTGCTTCAGCTGGTATCCCATCCGGTCTTGGCGCTTTCCGGCTTAATTCTGTGTAAGGCCGCTTTTAGCTCATCTTCTCTAAACGGCTGCACGTCGTGGCCTTCATGGGCGACGTGGTCACCCTCTCTGCTTGCGCGAAGGAGGAACAGAGCATCTACTATACTTTGCACCTTTTCCTCATCCGTTGGTTCGGTGGGCGGAATTTCCCCATTTCTATTTTATAGCCTTGTCCCCAAGGATACGATCAACTTCTTTGCAAAGCTTTTTCCAGCTATTAAGTTTGCTTTGTTTTATGGCGGCATAGATAATTATTTTTTGCTATTTTGTATGCGGAGGCCTGCTGCGTGCGCTGGGTTGCCAGCCTTCGCATTCTGTGGTCATACATTGCGTTGTTCGGCGATTTCGCTACTCCGCCAGTGCACTTGTGTTTTACCTCTGCTAGACCCTTTTCGTGGCATTGAGGTCTTGCATACGTGGTTCAGGCAACGCATGGTGGCTTCTACCGTAGCGTTCGCCGCTTCGGCACTCTCGACTATCTCTTGTGCGCTGGCTTGAACAACAGCGGAGAACTTTGCAGCGTCAAACTTAGAGGCGTCCCATTTTATTTTCATACGGGGCGACCTCCCTGTCCGACTTTGCCCTGAGTAATTAAGATGGAAGGTGATGTAGTTATGGTCACTACCCGTAAGATCCTCCATCACCCTACATCCATCCGCCTTTGACAGCAGGTTTTCTTATACTAATGTGATATCAGGATAGAGTGTCCAAAGCCTGATCGCCGATATGTTGGGGTCGTCCTGGTATTCAGAATGACTAATCCAGTTGGGCAGCCATTTCTACCGCTACCCTTCTTCTGGAGTTAGTCTGGGGCATTCCCCACTCAACAGCCCTAGCATTAAAATGTCCAGCGACGACCACGTTACCGGTTTCATCTCACAAATCGTTTTCAAGTAGTTCTAGCTTATCTTTCAACCTTGAATTGGATCATTGGGGGACAGGTAGCAGCTCACTAGTGTGGTGTGCGCTACTCTTACGCGTACGTAGCCGTTTCCGACAACACGGCTTCGTACGTGGGTGCCAGCGTCAACGATACCGATTGCTGCAGCACCTGTTAAGTCTAATTGCCAGTCACTCCTGACTCTATAAGATACGGTGATGATGGCACAGCCGGCTCTGTTTTCAAGAACCAGTTGGTCCAGCAGACTATCGGCTAACATGCTTCGTTTCAGGTTGCCTTGAATGAGCTTTGGCCTTTGCGGCAGCGAGTGCCTCTCTGAAAAATAAAAAGCATTTTGGAGTTTCCGTGCAGGCCGGGGTCTGGTGGCCACTCCGTCAACACTTCCAGCAAGCATTGCTTCTACCAGAGCCTTTGCTCTGTGTTTCGGGGACCGTAGCCTAGACACCTGAAGCATCGCTGCACGTCTACCCTCTGTCTAAGCCTGAATTGCAGCCAGTCGATACAGATTTTGCCCTTGCTAGTAAAAGGACGCCAACACCTTCGTCCACTTCAATGGCTGCCATCTTCTGTTCGCGCTGGTTTGCCGAGAAATAGACACACAAACCTGGTCCGTCATTTCCCCGCAAGCAGCTTTCCTACACAGCCTCGGCAATTTCTTCAGCGGTTGTCAGGCAGTCCATGCCCAGCACCTCTATCCGTATTCGCCGTGTAAGCTGCTTGGTTTTGCCCGCTTCTCGACAGCGCTTCCTATCGCTTGGATGAACGCTAATTTATCGCCGCAACGTGCAGTTTCGATAAGTACACTCCCGGATTTGGTTTTTTCGGACGAAGCATATGAA
Source organism: Eurosta solidaginis (assembly GCA_029619165.1). NCBI lineage: Eukaryota > Metazoa > Arthropoda > Insecta > Diptera > Tephritidae > Eurosta > Eurosta solidaginis. The sequence continues at coordinate 17,259 of JARSSU010048066.1, read as the reverse complement.
GGTCCCTGTATCTTAGGGCCTAAGCTCGCCCGGAAGGCTCCCTCGAACTCGGCGTAGTTCTTCCCCTGGGCCGGTCTAACTACGAAATTTGCGGCCGGTCTGTTTCTGGGCTTGCCTTTTCTTTTTGCCTTCCTGGCTTGCGCAGGTGGTGTCCTTTGTTCTTTAACAGGGCGTGGTTTGGCTTTCCGGTTCCGTACGGTCGTCAGGCCTCGCCCAAGATTGTCTTCGCAGAACCCTCATCGCACTTTTTCTTGGCTTCCGAGGCCCCCGGTTGTGAGCCAGAGTTCGTTAGTGCTCTTTTGTTCTCACGAGCCGCTTTCGGTTCGGTGTACTCTGCGCTTTTAACCCTCTAATAAAGAGCGCATGCAACTCAGTGTCCTTCGAGTTGTGACATGCCCTTCTTTATGTGCATCGACACTATTTTCTGTTTGGCCGCAGCAGCCTGCACGGTGCGCAGCACCATTCATGCATACTCGAGGAGGTCAACTTGACTTGTCCTCCCCGGTGTTGCACCGCATGCGGAGGTTTCCCGCCCGTCATTGCCATCACCTTGATGTCCTACGGTAGATTGGGGTGGCATCTACTTTCCTGCTGTTTGTTATAGCTTTTCCCCCATTGCGTTCGCCGTGGGGTGTCCCTGGCCGTTGTTGACCCGCCACCTTGTTTCTCTGCTGGTGCTATGTCGCATTGGCAGAGGCTTTTAACACCGGCGATCAGAGCACCTTGCTGCCTTGGTTACGCCGATATCATTAACATCGTTATTTTCAAGCATTTCAATTATTTGGCTCATTTCTTTTCAGTTGGGTCTCCGCTCCAAGCCGATATCTCCGCCCCATGTGCAGTCGCCGTTTTAGATTCCCGTGGTTATCTTTGCATGTGCAGGGAGGCCACGCGAGGGTTGACACAGGTCCTTATGAGAACCTGTGTTTAGAGCCAGAGTCCGCCGTAAGTCAGGAGTAATCTCAACTGAGCCTGCACCGCCAATTTAATGGCGACGTGGTTTCGAACGTACTTAGAGACCTTCCAAGATTTTAACATAACTTCGGGTACGGAAGCGCGCTACGTGAGCTCTCCAGTTAGCTTTTCTAAACAGAAATGGGTGAGGGGTCCTTCGCACTACGTTGGAGGTAAGCTCAGATAGACTGTGAGATTCCATAAAAACGCCAGAGCTGGATGATAAACATCCTCAGGCGGGGCAATGGGATCGCACCATTTTTAGAAAACAATTTGATGAATCGTCTGCAAAAATTAAATCCAAGCATTTACCAAATTTATTCGGGATGTTGTTCACTTGAAAAAGTCCAGCATCAAATCAGTAGTTCAGGAAATCGTAGAAGAAGCCCGCGAGAAGAAGTAGGGACTAGTATTCCATCCATAAGAATCCACGTCACACATGGCAGATTAAAATGGCCAAGTACAATGACAGAATCGCAGGCCCTGGCAGTTAGGTTAGGTGGAGGGAATATAACTTGCAATAAAATATTTCGCAAAGAAACTCTGCATCCTCAGAGTCTGCAAAATGCGCCTCCTCCGCAGAAAACCTAGTGTGAACGGTAATTAACACACCTCCACTAACTCTGGCTAGTGGATCTTTTCTGAATATTTCAAACGAGTCTGATAAAACTTCGGCATTAAACACTGATGGTTAAAAAGTTAATTTGTTGTTCTGCAAGTGGGCCTAAGCTATATATTACTTTATATAATATATTTATTTGTAGAAAAATGTTTAATATGTATCTTAAATATGTAATTCAAAATAAAATATTGTATATAAAAAAAATACATTTATTGTTAAAGCCCTAACTCCTTCTGCTACGATTATTCTTGTTTATGCTACTCCTTGTAATGTCTGTTACAACAGGAGCAGCAATACCGTTATTAGCATTGGCACCGTTAGCACCTGCAACGTTTATAAACTACCACCGCTAGAGCATCCACTCGAGCACCCATTAGAGGAACCACTTGAACAACCACTGGAGCATCCGCTGGAACAACCGCTGGAACAACCACTGGAACTACCACCGCAACATTTTCTTCTTCGCACAACTACTACACCACCACCAGTGTTCGTATTTGTCGCTGTACCTCGACGAATCCTTATTCTTCTAACGCCATTGTTAGTGGCGCCATTACCTGCATTAACAGGTGCAATATTCGTTGGATTAAGTGGAGGTGTAGGAGGTAACGGTAGCGTACCGGTTTGTGAATTTACCACGACCACGAAAGCGAAGAGGATTACAACCAAAGGAATTAGATATTTGCTCATTTTTCTATTTTTTTATTTTAGTTACATTAAAACTAATGCTTTTAAGTATATATAAGTGCACTGTTGTCTTGAAAACAATTGATGTTTTACTATACTGAATTTAGTCTAATCGGCTCTATATATACTTAGATATAGATTAGCAGCATATTAATGTTAAACAAAATATTTAATAAATTATTTGTTTATTCTGAACATAGCAAGTAAAATTTCAAGATACGTAGATAAGTACAAAAAGTTTACCCAATTACAAAACAGATGCTTCCGAAATTTATTTGTTTATTTAGGGTAAACAGAAGTTACAGAATTTCCTACAAGTAAAATATGTACTTATAAAACTAAAGCATATGTGCGTTACTTTCGGCGTAACAGCTGTAAATTTTAATAACATAATGAATAAATAGAAATAAAAATCTACTATATGTAGTATTGAACATTATAATATATCTGCTGTGAGTACCTGTCTCCTTAGGCTTAACCTTACGGCGTCAAACACATGGATCCACTTGCGTGATGAGGAGCCTAACGGGCAGCCCTATACTTCCAACCCAAACACTTAAAACACGATCGTAGATAAATAAGTGTACAGTCACAAGGTCTTACTTTGGTTAGATACTAGAGCTACTCACAGGAAACAACTTAGCTGAAATGAGGAAAACATATCCAGAAATATTTTCTTCAAATTGAGATAAATTTCAATGTCAGAAGAAAGAATTTCTTATTACTTCCTATATATTAGGTCGGTTGAATGTTTGTCCGCTTTTCATATAAATCTTGCAATCGATTTTTAAGTAACCTCTCATTGAGCTACAAACGTGAAACTTTACACATAGGTTAGAACACCGTGACAATGCAACAAAAGGAAAAAATCCGTTAGGAGGCGCACGGAGCGAAATATTTAGATAAGAATTTGGAAATTTGGTGTTTTGAGATCGATTTTAAAGTAACTTCTCATTGAGCTACATACATGAAACCTCAGAGACAGGTTAAGACACCGTGGAGCACGGATCGAAAAATTATATAATAATTTGGAAATTTGAGACCGGGTTTTAAGTAACTTCTCGATGAGCAAGAGACTTGAAATTTCAAACTTATTTCAGAGGTCGATGACAGCCGATGACACGGTACAAAAAGGTTCGCTACGGGCCCACGGGGTGAGATATTTAGAAAAATCGTACGAAACGGAGGGAATTTTGGAATTGATTTTATGTAAGTTCTCATTGAGCTACAACTGTTAAACTGCATAGATAGGATAAGACGTCGAGAAAATGTAAGAAAAGGAGAAAATAAAAATAAAATAAAAAAATTTTAAGCACTTCCTTTATATAAGTGGACAGAAATCAGCGAAAAATGTCTCCTTATATAAATACATATTCTTGCTAAACTTTGATTTTTAAATTTTGACATATAAATTGCAAAATTATATATGAGAAATAAAAATATAAAGGTGGAGCGCAATTGACTGACTACTAATATCTCCTTTCCTACCAACTTTCCAATCCAAGTAATGTGCGCTCCACTTTTATATTTTTCGTTCTCATAAATATTTTTGCAATTTCTATGTCAGTTGCAACGCCGCATTGCAAATGAAAGAAAAGGCGCTGCCTACAGGGCTACGTTAAAAGCGAGCGCGACAAGAGGAGTGTGTGAACGCTATCGTGAGTTGAAAAAGGAAGCGAGACGCCTTTTCAGGAAGAAAAAATCAGAAGCAGAAAGGTGTAAGTGCGAGGAGCTGGAGCTGCTAGCCACCAGGAATAACGCCCAAAAATTTTACCAAAAAATACGGCGACAGACGGAAGGTTTTAAGACCGGGGCAAACTCCTGTAGGAACGAAAATGGCGAACTTGTAACTGATGTCCAAAAAGTGCTTAGATTATGGAGGGAACACTTCTCTGCTCTCCTAAATGGAGGCAGCAATTCACCGCGCAGATATGAAGAACCCGATCCCGCAATCGATGATGATGGAATATATGCCGGGCGGGGGCGATTATGACGAAGTTAGAATAGCAATAACCAGATTGAGAAACAACAAGGCCGTGGGCGCTGATGGATTGCCTGTGGAGCTATTAAAGTATGGCGGCGAGGAGTTGATAAGGTGCATGCAGCAGCTTTTTAGCAAAATATGGGCGGAAGAGTGCATGCCCGACGGTTGGAATCTAAGTGTTCTTTGCCCAGTCCACAAGAGGGGGGATACTGCAAAATGCACCAACTATCGTGGAATCAGCCTTCTTAATATCGCATATAAGGTCCTTTCAAGTGTATTGTGCGAAAGATTGAAGCCCACCGCGAACCGGCTGATTGGACCTTATCAGTGCGGCTTCAGACCTGGTAAATCTACCATCGACCAGATTTTCACAATGCGCCAAATCTTGGAAAAAACCCGTGAAAAAAGAATCGACACACATCACCTCTTTGTCGACTTTAAAGCCGCCTTCGACAGCACGAAAAGGAGCTGCCTATATGCCGCTATGTCTGAATTTGGTTTCCCCGCAAATAATATACGGCTGTGCAAAATGACGTTGAGCAACACCATCAGCTCAGTCAGAATTGGGAAGGGCCTCTCCCAGCCGTTCGAAACTAAACGAAATTTCAGACCGGGTGACCCCCTATCGTGCAATTTCTTTAATTTGATGCTGGAGAAAATTATACTAGCTGCAGAACTTAACCGCACTGGAACAATATACTATAAAAGCGTGCAATTACTGGCATATGCTGATGATATTGATATCATCGGCCTAAACACCCGCGCTGTTAGTTCTGCTTACTCCAAACTGGAAAAAGAAGTGGTAAAGATGGTTTTGGTGGTGAATGAGGACAAAACGAAGTACCTGCTGTCATCGAGCAAAGAGTCAGCGCATATGCGCCTTGGCAACCATGCTACTGTTGGCAGCCATAATTTCGAAATAGTAAAAGACTTCGTTTATTTGGGAACCAGCATCAACACTAGCAACAACATCAGCACTGAAATCCATCGAAGAATCAATCTTGCCAATAAATGCTACTTTGGACTAGGTAAGCAATTCAAGTAAAGTCCTCTCTCGGCGAACGAAAATCATACTCTACAAGTCACTTATCGTACCCGTCCTGCTATATGGGCAGAAGCATGGACCATGACAACAGCAGATGAAGCGGCTTTGGGAGTGTTCGAGAGAAAAGTTCTTCGAAAGATTTATGGACCTCTACGCGTTGGCGATGGCGAGTACCGAAGAAGATTTAATGATGAGCTGTACGAGCTATACGCAGACATCAACATAGTCCAGCGAATTAAAACGCAGCGGCTGCGCTGGCTAGGCCATGTTATGCGAATGAAAGATGATGCTCCGGCCAAGAAAGTGTTTCTATCGGAACCCGCCTATGGAAGCAGAGGTAGAGGGCGGCCCCCACTCCGTTGGAAGGGTCAGGTGGAAAACGATTTAAACTCCCTTGATGTGACCAATTGGCGCCGGTTGGCGGAGCGAAGGAGCGACTGGCGCGCCTTGTTGGACGGCCATAACCGTTTAGACGGTTAAACGCCAATTAAGTAAGTAAGTAAGTAATTTCTATGTCAAAATTTAAAAACCAAAGTTTAGCAAGAATATGCATTTATATAAGGAGACATTTTTTGCTGATTTTTGTCCATTTATATAAAAGAAGTGCTTAAAATTTATTTTCTTTTTTTTTATAAAAATTTTCATTAATTTGAGGAAAATGTTTCTTCATTTCTATACTTTTAACTGTGATTGGATATTGGTTGGTTGCACAGGTATAAATGAATCGAGATATATATAGACTTCCATATAACAAAATCATCAGTGTCGAAAAAAAATATGATTGAGCCATGTCCATCCGTCAGTCCGTCTGTCCGTTAACACGATAACTTGAGTAAATATTGAGATATCTTCACACAATTTGGAACACGAACTTATCTGTACCCAGAATAGATTGGTATTGAAAATGAGCGAAATACGATGATAACCACGCCCACTTTTATATATATAAAATTTTGAAAAAAAAACAAAAAACCTGATTTTTTAGTAAATAATATACCCAGAATGTTGAAATTTGACGTGTGGAATGAGATTGCGACTCTTGATAAACAATTTTTAAAATGGGCGTGACACCGCCCACTTGTGATAATATTAATTTTACAAATATTATTAATCACAAATCAAAAATCGTTAAACCTATAACAAAATTCGGCAGAGAGGTTGCCTTTACTATAAGGAATGTTTTGAAGAAAAATTAACGAATTCAGTTAAGGACCACGTCCACTTTTATATCAAAGATTTTTAAAGGGGTCGTGGACGAATAAAATAAGCGATATCTTTGCAAAAAAAGAGCTTTATATCAATGGTATTTCATTTCCAAGTGGATTTATAACAATAAATAGGAAAAACTTCAAGTTTAGAAAAATGGGCGTGGCACCGCCCCTAAAAGTAATTTATCTGGAATGAAATGTGCAATTGAAGCTCACGCTGTGTATATAATATTCGGTTACATCCGAACTTAGATACCTTTACTTGTTATACTCAGCTGAGTAGAGCTCACAGGGTATATCAACTTTGTTCGCATAACGGTAATCTGTAACTGCATAAACTAATGGAGATAGATATAGACTTCTATATATCAAAATGATCTGGGCGAAAAAAGAAATTTATTTAGCCATGTCCGTACGTCCGTCCGTAAACACGATAACTTGAGTAAATTTTGAGGTATCTTGATGAAATTTGGTATGTAGCTTCCTGGGTACTCATCTCAGATTGGTATTTAAAATGAACGAAATCGAACTATAACCACGCCCACTTTTTCGATATCGAAAATTTCGAAAAACCGAAAAAGTGCCATAATTCATTGCCAAAGACGGATAAAGCGACGAAACTTGGTAGTTGGGTTGACCTTATGACATATAATAGGGAATTAGTAAAGTTTTGGACAACGGGCGTGGCGTCGCCCACTTTTGAAAGAAGGTAACTTGAAAGTTTTGCAAGCTGTAATTTGGCAGTCGTTGAAGATATCATGATGAAATTTGGAAAGAGCGTTACTCCTATTCCAATATTTGAGCTAAATAAAAATTAGCAAAATCTGATTACGAACACGCCTACTTTAAAAAAAATAATTTGTTTAAAAGTAAAATTTTAACACAAAATTTAATATCTTTACAGTATATAAGTAAATTATGTCAACATTCAACTCCAGTAATAATATGGTGCAACAAAATACAAAAATAAAAGAAAATTTCAAAATGGGCGTAGCTCCGCCCTTTTTAATTTAATTTGTATAGAATACTTCTAATGCCATAAGTCCAACAAAAATTTACCAATCCTTGTGAAATGTGGTAGGGACATAGATTCTATGATAGTAACGGTTTTCTGTGAAAATGGGCGAAATCGGTTGAAGCCACGCCCAGTTTTTATACAGAGTCGACCGTCTGTCCTTCCGCTCGGCCGTTAATACGATAACTTGAACTTAGTTCACATACTTATCCGGACTCACTTTACCTTGGTATAAAAATGGCCGAAATCCGACTATGACCACGCCAACTTTTTCGATATCGAAAATTACGAAAAATGAAAAAATGCCATAATTCTATACCAAATATGAAAAAAGAGATGAAACATTTTAATTGGATTGGTTTATTGACGCAAAATGTTACTTTAGAAAAAACCTTGTAAAATGGGTGCGACACCTACCATATTAAGTAGAAGAAAATGAAAAAGTTCTACAAGGCGAAATCAACAGCCCTTGGAATCTTGGCAGGAATACTGTTAGTGGTATTACATATATAAATAAATTAGCGGGACTCGACAGATGATGTTCTGGGTCACCCTGGTCCACATTTTATTCGATATCTCGAAAATGCCTTCACAAATATAACTAAGGGCCACTCCCTTTTAAAACCCTCACTAATGCCTTGAATTTGATACCCATATCGTACAAACACATTCTAGAGTCAACCCTGGTCCACCTTTATGGCGATATCTCGAAAAGGCGTCCACCTATAGAACTAAAGCCCACTGCCTTTAAAAATACTCATTAACGTCTTTCATTTGATATCCATATCGTACAAACAAATTCTAGTGTCACCCTGGTCCACCTTTATGGCGATATCTCGAAAAGGCATCCATCCACCTATAGAACTAAGGCCCACTCCCTTTTAAAATACTTGTCAACACCTTTCATTTGATTCCCATATCGTACAAGCACATTCTAGAATCACCCCTGGTCCACCTTTATGGCGATATCTCGAAAAGTCGTCCACCTATAGAACTAAGGCCCACTCCCTTTTAAAATACTTATTAACACCTTTCATTTAATATCCATATCGTATAAACAAATTCTAGAGTCACCCCTGGTCCACCTTTATGGCGATATCTCGAAAAGGCATCCACCTATAGAGCTAAGGCCCGCTACCTTTTAAAATACTCATTAACGCCTTTCATTTGTTTCCGAGCGATATCCCGAAATGGCGTCCACCTATATAACTATGACCCACTCCCTTTTAAAATACTCTTTAATACCTTCCATTTTATACCAAGTCATACAAACACATTCCAGGGTTACCCAAAGTTCATTTTCCTACATGGTGATTTTCCCTTATTTTGTCCCAAAAGCTATCAGCTGGGTACGTAATGTTCGGTTACACCCGAACTTAGCCTTCTTTACTTGTTTTGTACTAAAGTTGATTATATCACATTTTAGCGTTGTCGCCTGGCTAGATGAACATATTTTTAAGCCTATAAGACCTCATAGTTCGTATTCAATTCAAAATTTATCAATAAAACTTAAACTTATGCCTATGTAATCACACTGAGCAGCGAGTTTTTTTCAATATTGAAATAAAAATGCAAATATTTGTGGATAAACTTCAAAGTATAAAATATCGTCTGGCCAGACGACAACGCTAAGATGTGTTGAATTTATTCACCGCTAATCGGAGGGTTAAAAATGAATATGAATATGTAGTATATTTTTCTGTAGACACATTTAAAAGAAAATTTGGTTTAATATAAAAATGAGCAATTCATGGCACTTCACTATATTAATCGCGAGCAAAAAACAAACCATTTTTCCATTTTGTGGCCATTTGTGACAGTCGTTCTCCCTGTTATTTGACAGGTAGTTATGACCATGCAGGAATAGAAAGATTTCTCACTTGCCTATAACCAAGGAGAAAAAACATCTTAATTATTTACAGAGTGGGGGGTTGTGCATTAATGCACCTGCCTTCACTAATAGTTGAATGGTAATGCAAACATTTTTTAACAAAATTTGAAATCTGGTAGTGAAAATATTTTCAGGTTCAGCTTAATGCACACAAATTTTTCTACACTCATCTGGGTGAAGCATAGAAAACTAACAATAATGCTTTTTTCACTCAGCTGGGTGGTAGCGAAAAAATAAAATAACTGCAACACATTTCTTTAGTTGTTGTTGTTGCTGTTGTTGCAGTGTTTCGCCCATCCAATAGGTGCGACCGATCACAAATTGTCATCAATATCCTCTAATGCGAGTCCAAGGAAACTTGCTGTTTCAACAGGGGTGGACCATAATGAGAGAAGTGTTAGAGGCGTTGGTTCCACAATACAGTTGAAGAGATGGTTGGTGTCATGCGGGGACACGTTACAAGCAGGACATATATTTTGTATGTCAGGGTTGATTCTGGATAGGTAAGAGTTTAACCTGTTACAGTATCCAGATCGAAGTTGAGCTAGAGTGACTTGCGTTTCCCTGGGGAGTGAGCGTTCCTCTTCTGCAAGTTTATAGTATTGTTCTTTGAGTACAGGATTCACCGGGAAATTCCTGGCATAGAGGTCCGACGCCTGTTCGTGGAGTTCACTGAGTTCTTCTTATGTTTTTTGGCATCATACGGCTGTGTTCTAAGGTGCCCTATTTCCTCATAATGCTTGCGGAGATGACTCCTTAAGCCCCTGACATTTCTTTAGTCATAGTGAAGAAAGGCAGCACTAACACTAAGCGGGAAAAAATAGTTCGAGTCTACGATAGAAAGCCTCATCTACTAACCACATTAATACTATTTCCGAATCGGCATAGCCTAACGCAGTTTCAAACATTTCAAAAAGATGAGGGGGCACATACCCACTCTTACCATTATTAACTGCTGTCCACAAACGATAGGCATCTGCTTAGCCAACATTAAATCAGCCATATTAAGTACTCAACCATTTTATTCAACAGGTATACTTCGGGCTCAAAACCAAGAAATGTGATCAACATTTTCTTTAACTTTTTATTGTCTGATCAACGCCCTAGATTGATGATAAGTGTGATGACAAGTATCTAGGACCTACCTAATTATTTTCTATCTTTTAGTATTATTACTACTTAATGTAAGTATTGCTTTCAATAAATCCGTTTAACTTAAAAAACCTTTTTTATTTATTTTATTATACTGAAATTTCACTAGCCAAATTTGAATTTATATGCTCCAAAGTATTCTGACGTCACTCCTACCGGGACTTGAATTTTTATACTGAAATTTCACTAGCAAAATTTGAACTTATGTGCCACAAAGTATTTTGACGTCACTTCTACCGGGAAATGAATTTTTGTAATGAAATTTCACTAGCAAAATTTGAAATTATGTGCTGCAAAGTATTTTAACGTATCTTCTAACGGGACTAGAATTTTTATACTGAAATTTTACTAGCAAAATTTGAACTTATGTGCCCCAATGTATTTTGATGTCACTTCTACAGGACTGTATATAATATTTGTTCAAAGAGCCAAATCGGACAGACAATTACGAGTTTTTGAATATCTCAATTTTTGCGACACCTTTCGTGAATTTTTTTTACTAAAGCGGTTTCTATTTCTGTATGTCAAATATGATTTCCAAATATGAGCGAAATCGGACCACAAATACGATTTTTATGAATATCTCGATCCTTGCGCCACCTAGCGGCGATTTTTTTTCATAGGTCGCTTTCTATTCTTGTATGTATTATGTGTTCATAGGTCGCTTTCTATTCTTGTATGTATTATGTGTTCCAAATATGAGCCAAATCGGACCACAAATACGATTTTTATGAACATATTGATCCTTGCGCCACCTAGCGGTGATTTTTTTATAGGTCGCTTTCTATTCATGTATGTATTATATGTTCCAAATATGAGTGAAATCGGACCACAATTACGATTTTTGTGAATATCTCGTTCCTTGCGCCAGCTAGCGGCGAGACGCTGCCTGAGTTGAGGAGAGGGATGGAGATTGCGACATTTGGTCCTTCGGAAAATATGCCGCAGTATATTTTGGACCATTCAGTGCAGAAACGAGGTGTCCCCCTCCTTGCAAACTTTGTCGTCCGACCAATCCGTTCTTGTGAGAAAGTTCACCTTAAAATTCCTGTCAAAGTTTAGTATGGACGAAAGATAGTCTGTTGTGGAAACCACATCGGGGAGCCTGCTCAGGATACCACATTGGCTATATTGCTTTTCGTTCCAGCATTTTGAATCCTTTAGCCCTATTGCTGGGCCAATAGCTGTATTGCGTATGTGGCTATCCAGCTGCAGCTGCCAACAACATTTAACGCGACAGTTGATGTTTGGGTTCCTCAACCATTTTATTCAACAGGTATACTTCGGGGTCACAACTAAGAAATGTGATCAACATTTTCTTTAACTTTCCGCAGAAGAATCATTGAAAAAGTGTGCTTAGGTTAAGAAAGGTATAGAGGTTGGGTTAAGGGAAAACTTTATTGCCACTTTTCAACGAGGAAGACCGAATTATGCTTTGATGTCAACTTTGAAAGCTCAAAAGACAGAATTATTCCACACAAAATGTTTTATTGTCAACTTCGAAAGCTGAAGAGATCGCATTACTCCGAACAGAATGCTTTATTGTCAGCTTCCCAAAATGAACTCCGTCGCAGGCGAGGTGAAACTTACATGCGAGATAAAACCACAGACCCCGCGAATCTGCACAAGCGAACCGAACCTAAGGACACGAGGTAAGACCTGTATACAAGCATTGCGTGAAACATTAAATACAGTTTACAGCTGGCTTTTTCTGCTCCCCGTGGTACAGTTTTTAATGACCGTGAAAGGGGCGCGAAAGTGACTTCTTATTTTTGAGATATAAAATCCGCGGGCCCCTATTTCCTTTATAAAATAACGCCCATTGACAAAACGAAATAAAGCATCATTTAGTACATTATTTTATTTAACACTGCCCATCTTATCAATTACAATCTACTATACACATTTTTATGCTCACATTGGAATAAAACGGAAATATAAAATAAAATATAATAACGCACAATAGAATAAAGTATTTTAAAATAAAATAATTTTAAGTAGAATAAAAAAATAATACAAAAGTAAATAAAAAAAAACTTACTTAGTTAATTGGCGCTTAACCGTTTAAACGGTTATGGCCGTCTAAGAAGGCGCGCCAGTCGCTTCTTCTCTTTGCAAACTGGCGCCAATTGGTCACACCAAGGGAGTTTAAAACGTTTTCCACCTGGTCCCTCCTGCGGAGTGGGGCCACCCACTACCTTAGCTTTCATAGGCGGGTTCCGATAGAAACACTTTCTCGGCCGGATCATCATCTTTCATTCGCATAATACGGCCTAGCCAGCGCAGCCGCTGTGTTTTAATTCGCTGGACTATGTTGATGTCTGCGTAGAGCTCGTACAGCTCATCGTTATATCTTCTTCGGTACTCGCCATCTCCAAATCGTAGAGGTCCATAAATCTTTCGGAGACCTTTTTTCTCGAACACTCCCAGAGCCGCTTCATCTGATGTTGCCATGGTCCATGCTTCTGCACCATATAGCATAATAAAATTATATACTATAAAATAAAATTATAAAAAAAAATTTTAATTAAAAATAATAATAAAAAAAATATTAAATACCATACATAAAGTAACATAAAATCAAATTATTTATATAACAAAATAAAAAAATAAATAAAATAAAATAAACGAAAATTAAATTAAATTAAATTAAAGAAAGATCTGTGCACTGGGATATTAGAAATGGTATTAACCTGCCTACCTGCGCAGAATAATTGGTAGCTTTTTTAGCGACAGATTACTCATCTTTGATGTGGATGAGAGGCCAAAAATGTACAACATTACGGGGGGCGTTCTTCAGGGATCTGTCACAAGGCCAACGGTATAGAATGCGGTGTATGGAATTGTGTTGCAGATCGAGCTTCCCGGGACACGTTAATTGTCGGGTACGCAGACGATATTATCTTCGTAGCATCAGCAAAATGGATCTTCTCCAAGCTATACGTTATGACGGCGTAGGAAGAATAAAGGAATAACTGGCATTTTGGGGATAGGGTCTTAGCGCTTTGCGCCATGCTTGTCCTCCAGAGTAACTTACATACTTCGCACCCACTTACGTGAAAAAAATGAAATAACAACAGGCCTCCTCTATTCCTTGTAGTTCTTTTTGGAAGATGATGGCTGAGTTGAGGAGAGGGATGGAGATTGCGATGTTTAGCCGTTCGCAAAAGACACCTGCACTGATGCCGCAGTCCACTTTGAACCAGTCAGCACAGAAACGAGCTGTCTTCCTCCTTGCAAACTTTGTCGTCCGACCAATCCGTTCTTCTGAGAAATTTCACCTTAAAATTCCTGTCAATGTTTAGTATGGGCGAAAGATAGTCTCTTTTGAAACTCACATCGGGGAGCCTTCTCAGGATACCACATTGGCCATATCGTTCCGGCATCCAGGGAGTCACCCTTAGCCCTAGGGCTGGGCCAATAGCTGTATTGCGTATTTGGCTGTCCAGCTACAGCTGCTTAAGGATAACATTTAACGCTACACTTGATTTCTGAGCTCCTGTTGACCCTGCGCAGTCTGCCTGTTGTATTTTGTTTAGTTTTTTATCGTTATATTGCTTATCTAGGGCATGCTACCACAATGCGAATATGCTAGAATGGGTATTATGACCGCTGTGCAAAGCCACATCATAAGGTTTGTTTAGGCTCAATTTCTGCTATCTGTTCTCTTAGTATGCGATATATGCCTTTACCACTATTATTTTAATATTAACTTTCCAGCTAAGAAGGGATTTGACAATTGCGCCAGTTTCTATGTTGTTGAAAGCGAATTCTATGTCTAGAAAGTGTTTGAAGTGAGTTGGTATTTCTACACAGTTCATGGGTGGCAACTTCTGCTGACCTTCCCTTCATGTATACATGCTGCGCATTTGATAGGTTTACTCCTGTTTTTATTGCATAGAGGATGCTAAGCTTGTTGGCCTGTAGTCTGCAGCGTTTTTGTGCGAACGTCTGCTTGTCTTGGGCAGATAGCTTTTGTTTTCCTCCAGCTTTGTAGAATACAGGCCAGAGTGATACTCTGAAGACCATTTCCAGCCAGAGGACCATTGAATCACCCAGATTTTGAAGTACACCAGGGTAACACCATCAAGGCCAGGGAATTTAAATGGCGAGAACCTACTGATAGCAAACTTATCTTATCTCTGTCCGTTATCAAGTCCAGTAAACCATCTGTGGCTGTAAGTATTATTAAGAAATAAGTAGTAAGAATAATTAGTAAGTCAAGTAAGAAATAAATCTAACGCCATTTATTCATATATGTTTGTGGATAATCGTATAATAAAAACTAATTTATAATGACATATTTAATATAGTCTAAAATTAAAAAACAAATATCTAACAATTTTTTGTTTAATTCTAAAAACTATCTATAGCTATACATATCTAGCTTTAACCATTTAAGCCATTTCCTCTCCGATTATTGCCATTCCCAGCTAACTACGCTCAACAGAACCGGAGACACAGCTCCTCGATTACCACCTCTTCCACCCTTCCACCCCTTCCACCTCTTGCAACTCCACCACCCATTTACATTTCCAGTATTGCCAACGTTATTTATTGTTCCCCCAGAACTGCTTCCCGAGCCCCCACAACCACTCGAACATCACTTAACTTCACTCGAGCATCCACTCGAACATCCACTGGAACATCCATAGAGATCCGCTACTACTTCCGCAACCTCCGCCGCAACTTCTTCTTCTTCTAACAATACTGCTCCTCCTCCACCATTTGTATTCGTTCCTGTTCCTCGACGAATCCTTATTCTTCTAACCCATTGTTAGTGGCGCCATTACCGCATTAACAGGTGCAAATATTCGTTGGATTAAAGTGGAGGTGTAGGAGGGTAACGGTAGCGTACCGGTTTGTGAATTTACCACGACCACGAAAGCGAAGAGGATTACAACCAAAGAGTAGATATTTGCTCATTTTAATTTATTTTTAATTTTTTATTTTAGTTACATTAAAACTAATGCTTTTAAGTATATAAAGTGCACTGGTGTCCTTGAAAACAATTGATGTTTACTATACTGAACCTAGTCTCATCGGCCCTATATATACTTAGATATAGCTTAGCAGCATATTAATGTTAAACAAATATTTAACAAATTATTTGTTTATTCTGAACATAGGAAGTAAAATTTCAAGATAAGTACATAAGTACAAAAGTTTTACCCAATTACAAAACAGATGCTTCCGAAATTATTTGTGTATATAGGGTAACAGAAGTTACAAAATTTCCTACAAGTAAAATATGTACTTATAAAACTAAAGCATCTGTGCGTTACTTCCGGCTTAACAGCTGTAATTTTTAATAACATAATGAATAAATAGAAGTAAAAATTTACTATGTGTAGTATTGAACAATTATAATATATATGCTGATGCGTACCTGTCTCCTTAGGCTTAACCTTACGGCGTCACATGAATCCACCTGCGTGATGAGGGGCCCAAGGGCGCCCCATATTCCAACCCAAACACTTAAAGCACGATCGTAGATAAATAAGTGTACAGTCACAAGGTCTTACTTTGCTTAGATACTAGAGCTACACACAGGAAAAAACTTAGCTAAAATGAGGAAATATATGCAAAATACTTTCTTCAAATTGAGGTAAATTTCAATATCAGTAGTAAGAATTTCTTGTTATACTGAGCTGAGCAGAGCTCACAGAGTATATTAATTTTGTCGCATACGGTACTCCGTAACGGCATAAACTAATCGAGAAACATATAAAGGGAGTTCAGCATTTGTGCAAATGGTCTAGCATCATTGTATTTGCAAACTGTGTAGCATTTTTACACAAAACGCGAAAAATATTATACGCTATGCAGAGGCGGATTAAAGATTTACGAGGCCCGGGACTAAAATTAATATGGGGCCCACTTAAGGGGAGCAAAATATGATAATTTTTTAACTATTTTAATGATATTCGTTTGTATGATCAATAGTATGAGTTTCTATTTCTAGGTGTATCAACCGAACTGTTTTCACTTACAGAGTCACTCTGTACATCAAACATCCGTTTCATTTGACGAATTTTCAGTTTCTGTGATAGATCGTTTAAAAAGATTTGCTACAGTGGGTCATATTATATGGTTGAATTCTCCGGCTAATTTCTAGGGCATGAAAGTGGTAAGTCAATTTGGGTGGCTATTATCTGTTAAAAAATATTTTTATAATAGTTTGAAGAATTTGCTATATTTTGCTCTGCATTTTCATTAAAAATTATTCACTTTACTATAAAAACATTATGCAGCCAAATACAACTTTCAGAATAAATTCATACTGAGTATTTCTGAATACATCCGTGTAGTACAAAAATAATTTTTATATATAAAAAATCACGTGTCACATTGTTTGTCCGCGATGGACCTCCTAAACTATTGAACCGATTTTGAATTTGTTTTGACACCCCGTGTGTAGTTTGATCTAACTTGAAATATAGGATAGGTTATATCTCAGTTTATAGTACCAATATTATTTATATTGCACATTTTTTTATATGTTTATAGGCAATAATAAAATGTTACGTATGACGCACCGGCACTCATATTTTCAGGTGGTGCGGATATACTTCCGGTGTAATTGGTTGGCGTTTAATTAACCACGTGCTTATCATAAAAATATTATAGCGAATGATATCAAGTATAGCACACACTCACCAGGCCCGGCGAGTGGGGGAAGGGAGAAGAGGGGATGACCC
>JARSSU010048064.1:0-17280 GCA_029619165.1 Eurosta solidaginis | reverse complement strand
CATAGACGAAAAGAAAATAACGAAATAAGGTAAGGCAAACTTGACCGACTCCATATCGGTATAAAACAGCTGACCGAATCAACCTTATGAAATCAATGTATTTGTTGTTGATAGCTTAGCATACAGCCTTTGTCATAACCTACCATGGCCAATTAATAGTTTTTGGTTTCAGATATATCCATAATCTATAAATTTTTACTTTCGCGAATTCTATTCATATTTTGGCGTTATTATTTTTGTTCTGAACTGTTTTGGCTAAGTACGTAAGTTATTGATTGAGTAGCTTGTGACAGTTCCTTTGGATTTTCTATTTAATAAGTTATTT
Source organism: Eurosta solidaginis (assembly GCA_029619165.1). Classification (NCBI taxonomy): domain Eukaryota; kingdom Metazoa; phylum Arthropoda; class Insecta; order Diptera; family Tephritidae; genus Eurosta; species Eurosta solidaginis. The sequence goes on along the minus strand of JARSSU010048064.1, from coordinate 16,955 downwards.
CATCTTTGAAGCTATACTTCTTTATGCCCGTTATGAAAATTGTTGAGAGTGAAATTTACAAAGTATGACACAAGTGAGTTTGTGTGTATGTTCGCTGTGAATTGTACGCGCAGAATTGTTTTGAGTGGGATGTATATTAGACCGGGTTGGTCCCATTAAAAAAAAGGTGTGAAGTCCGCCCCTAAATTTGAAGCTTTGTTGAGAGTGTTTTTTGAATTTATTTAAATCTTTCGAAATTTTTGCTTTGATATTGGACATCCGATTTTTTAATTGATACGTCATTATTTTGGTCCTGGAAATCTGCATTTTTGCTTTTAATGTCATTTCGAGCTGTGAAGTCGTTTTCACTTGATTAGGTCCCAGAATTGTGTTCTATATCCCCTAAAGTACCTATTTGTATTACCAGCCGAAAGTATTTTCAAATTCATGACATTGTTGCTTTTAAACCATTTCCCTAAAGGCTTGGTTTCCTCGAAAGCGGTTGTCAAAATTTTGCAATGTAGAAGTAATTATGTGGAAACTAAGAAAACGGTGAAGTTCACCGTTTAACTCGTTCTTCACCATTTTTTCTCACCGTCATACTCAAAGCGGTGAACAATGTGTAAAATTTTTGAGCAATAACATTTGATTCTCTTGATTTGAACCCAAGATCTTCGATGTGGTAGACGGAGCGCGCTTCCACCACACCACGGCATCAAGATTTATCCCAACAATGTCATGTTGAGATCGCTTACTAGTGTCATTAAGTATTTGTTCATATAGAGTTCATAGCTCGAAAGGACACTAAAGCAAATACAGTGCACTCGCTATTATATTAACACCCTAATATACGAACACCACAAAATATGAAACACTTTTTCGCTTCCATTGAGTACTCTCAAATTGAACATTATTGAGAAATGCTGCGTTCTTTATGTTCAGGAGTCGGTATAAATTTTTAACGTCTTTAGTTGGTCATTTCATGCGAGCATTGATACTTCATTTTCTTGCAACAAATTCTAATATTATTCACTTTAAAAAATGCATACACAAAAAGCATAAGTTTTTGACCTTAAGAGAAAAATCAGATACTATTGTGGAATATTTACGAAAGGGTCAAAGTGTTACTAATTTAGCGCGTAAATATGGAGTGACAAAGTCTATACAATATGCGGAATTAATAAAAATGCTATCTCTAAATGTGTCAACAATATTTTTATCGGTCCTGGAAAGAGGAAAACTTTACGTCATTCAGGGTACCGAAGAGAGAGAGCTCCGGTTATCGGGCTATCTTGAAGAAAAGCAAAAGACCTTCATTTTAAAATTAGGGAAAATTCCTTGAGTTCAATTCCAGTGAAGTGGCTTCAGAATTTTAAGAGAGATATGGCGTTCGATTGCTCCAAGTTCTGAAGAAAAACTATTTTCACAGCCCGAGTAGTTGACCCATTCAAAGAAGCGTTAGAGATGAAAATGGAGGAGCTTAAGTTGGAGCAAATATGTAACGCCGATGAATCCGGTTTATACAGGAATCTTTTCCCACAAAAGACGTATGTGTCATAGTTAGAAAAACTGGCCAGGTGCAAAGATGAAAAAGCAAAGAAAGCTTTCTTGTGCTGTTCAACTGCGTCAGGATCTCATCAACTCAAGCTTCTTATAGTTGGAAAGTCTTAAAACCGCCGTTGTTTTAAAGGTTTGACAGTCCAGTGTATTATCGACATTCTAAAGCCGCTTGTATTACTGCGGCTATTTTCAAATACTGGTTCCAACGTTCATTCATACCTGAGGTAAACTTTCATATTTCTATCTCAGTAGCTTAAAACTCATAAATTTGTTTAAGTTACAAAGTTTTTGATGGAAAAGGGATTACCAAATCTCTCCTTTACATTGATAACGCTCCATCGCATCCACCGAGGATGAACTAAAAAGTGAAGCCGGCTACATATTTGCAATGTTATGCCACCAAATGTCACCCTCTTATACAACCTATGGATCAAAATGCAGTCAGGGTTACGAAGCTTTACTATAGAAAAAGTCTTTTAGCTCGGCGTTTACAGTAGGAGAAATCAGAGGATCTAAAGATACATCCTGTGAGTGTTTTCGAAGCAACTTAATTATGAATGTAAGGGATTTGGAGGAAGGTGCAGCCAATCTTTTGTCACACTTGAGACCTGAGGTTTGTGTTTTAGAACCGTTAGTCAAAGAAGTTTGTTTTTATTATACTCAGCGTGCTTTGCACACAGAGTATATTAACTTTGATTGGATAATGGTTGGTTGTACAGGTATAAATGAATCGAGATAGATATAGACTTCCATATATCAAAATCATCAGTATTGAAAAAAAATTTGATTGAGCCATGCCCTCCGTCCGTCCGTCCGTCTGTCCGTTAACACGATAACTTGAGTAAATATTGAGGTATCTTCATCAAACTGGTACAAGAGCTTATCTGGATCCAGAATAGATTGGTATTGAAAATAAGCGAAATCGGATAATAACCACGCACTTTTTATATTATACATTTTGAACACAAAAAACCTGATTATTTAGTAAATAATACACCTAGAATGGTGAAATTTGACATGTGGACTGATATTAAGACTTGCAAAAAATTATTTAAAATGAGCGTGGCACCGCCCACTTGTGATAAAATCAATTTTAGAAATATTATAATCATAAATCAAAATCGTTAAACGTATCGTACCAAATTCGGCAGAGGTTGCCTTACTACAAGGAATGCTTTGAAGAAAAATTAACGAAATTGGTGAAGGACCACGCCCACTTTTATATAAAAGATTTTTAAAAGACTAGAATAATAGGCTATAACTTAGCAAAAAATACGTTTTGAATAAATGACATTTCACTTATCAAGTTTTATTGTAAGAGGAAGTGGGGAGACATTTTTTTTTGAACGGGCGGTGCCACGTGTTATGTAGAAAAGTTAATTATCTGAAATGAAATGTACAATTGAAGCTCACGCTGAGTATATAATGTTCGGTTACACCCGAACTTAGACACCTTACTTGTTTTCTTTGTAGCGATGTAAACTCAATTTCTATATTTCTATAGATGCCGTCTTACGGTCATTAAATTTTACGAATATGTTAAAGAGGAACAAATGTTTAAATCGGTAACAAATTAACGTCCCATTAACATTTAATACAAGATCTTGATTATGTCAATCCATTTAATTTCGAGCAGTCTTGTGAGAATACAATAGAACTAATTAGCAGTTGAAAACAGATAGAATCAATTAGGTATACCGTTTGTATTTTTTTCTATTTGTTCCTTAAAAATACAGTCATTGTACACAAACGCTTACACAGTTAGGTACAGATACAAGGAACATTTTCCCTAATTAGTTTGATAGAGAAAAGCTGTTTGTTCAATTTGTATTATACCTGAATTTTTTTAAAAAACTTCCTCAAGCTTTAATGGGCGGATTGAATAAAATAATTAGCATTTACTTCAATTCATTTAACCTTGATTAAAAGTATTCTTATTCCTCAGATCTAGAGGAAATATCTTTTGTTTGTTTTTTATTCACACAAACATTTTTTTTACAAACAGAACAAATTCGCAATGCGCAGCGTTTAGTTTATACAGGTGGTTTTAATTTGGAGACACTAGATATCACTTATTTGGCGCTTTGTGCCATATTTTTCGTAAATCGAGCGCCTTTTTCACAATAATACTAGTATTTTCCGTTCATTACACTATGCGACAAAATCAACTTTTTTCTGGGTATTGGACCAAACCAACTTTTTGAGGAGATTGAGTCTTAAGTATAAAAAGTACTATCTCCGTTTTCTTAAGGTAGCCTCCAAACAGCAAGAAAGTAAGTTCGGGTGTAACCGAACATTAAATACTCAGGGAGAGCTTTGGAGACAAAATAAGGGAAAATCACCATTTAGGAAAATGAACCTAGGGTAATCCTGGAATGTGTTTGTATGACATGGGTATCAAATGGAAGGTATTAAAGAGTATTTTAAAAGGGAGTGCGCCATAGTTGTATAGGTGGACGTCTTTTCGAGATATTGCCATAAAGGTGGACCGAGGGTGACTGTAGAATATGTTTGTACGATATGGGTACCAAATTAATGGTATTAATAAGGGTTTTAAAAGGGAGTGGCCCTTAGTTGTATATGTGACGGCGTTTTCGAGATATCGACCAAAATGTGGACCAGGGTGACCCAGAACATCATCTGTTGGGTACCGCTAATTTATTTATATATGTTATACCACGAACAGTATTCCTGCCAAGATTCCAAGGCTTTTGAATTCGCCCTGCTTTCTTGTACTTAATATGGTAGGCGTCACACCCATTTTACAAAGTTTTTTCTAAAGTTATATTTTGCGTCAATAAACCAATCAAATTACCATCTGTTATCCCTTCTTTCATATATGGTATAGAATTATGGCATTTTTTATACTCAGCGTGCTTTGAACACAGAGTATATTAACATTGTTTGGATAACGGTTGGTTGTACAGGTATAAAATAATCGAGATAGATATAGACTTCCATATATCAATAAAATTAAAGAAAAAAAAACTTTTTTAAAAATAAGCTTTTATTATTGGTTAATAAAATTAACTAAAAAGTAAAAAATAAATTGACTGTAAAGAAATATAACATTTTATAAGTTCATTGTAACCTTTAGCGATAATTAGGCTTTTTCGTCTGGAACAAAAAAATTCTATATTGTACATAATTATATATTTTAACATTAAAACTTTACACCTAAATTATTAAATCTTACAGTTTATATCACAGTCCTAATTGTTCTATTACAAAGCGTGTTAAATTTTGATGGTATAATTAAGAACATTTAGGATCTCCTTTTCTTGCTATCACAATATATAATTTTTTTGTTCCAGACGAAAAAGCCTAATTATCGCTAAAGGTTACAATGAACTTATAAAATGTTATATTTCTTTACAGTCAATTTATTTTTTACTTTTTAGTTAATTTTGTTAACCAATAATAAAAGCGTATTTTTAAAAAAGTTTTTTTTTCTTTTAATTTTATTTTTTACTTTTTAGTTAATTTTATTAACCAATAATAAAAGCTTATTTAAAAAAAAATTTTTTTTTCTTTAATTTTATTTTCTCATCTATATACGTTTACGCTTAAACTTTATATGGACTGCTAAGCGACAAACTTTAAATACACCTCTGAAATTGCTACGTATAAAATTAGTACTACTAAATTTCAATACGCATCATACTCAGATGAAACTGAAATGTGTGCCTATGTTTCACCCTCTGCACTAATTCTGTGTATTCTAGGCGCGTCCACTATTTATTACAACTGATTCAGCTATATTTTATACACAGAAATACAAAGAGGGTGTCCCCTCTTTTCGCTACACCCTGCTTATGTAGCTAGTTGCTTAACCACAGCCGCTAGATGGGTCTCCTAAGCATTATCTAAGCGCGGATAGGCGTTTTTTCACACGCAAACGAAACGTACATATATGCGTGTAAAAAAAAACACAGCTATTGAGAAAACGCTGATCGATAATGGGAAATCCAACTTTATAATGAGAAAATAAAATATGATAATGAGAAGCGTATCTTCTTATTGAGAAAATATAAATTGATAGTGAAGAATGTTACTTCATATTGAGAATACATAAATTGATAACGAGAAATATGAATTGATAATAAGAAAAGATAATTTAATAATGAGAAGATATAAAATTTTTAGAATGAAAAGTTGCAATTAATCTGATCTGGAGTCGGTGAGCCATTCTGCAACATTTCAGGGATACAGAGTAAAGACAATTAAAATATAGCGTTGTTTAATGCACTGCTTCGTTTTCACCATCTGGATTAAAAAATTTCATGAGCCTGGGCATTCGCGCAATTTTAGTGATGTAAATTGCATGGCGCCAGCGCCAATGTAGTGCCAGATCAATGGTATCTCATTGACGCAATGACTCCAAGCGAATTTTTGACGCTACTTAGTGTGAGTGCGTAGTCCATTTCACTTGCGCAATTGAGTGAAACGACTTTTGTGTGTCAGGCACGAGTTTGGTGTTATTGGCGCTACTGGCAATGATGACACTGAGCTGATGACGGTAGCGCTGGCAGTTCAGCTTTTGAACCAGAGAAAGAATTGATGACCCGTGTAAATTATTATGGCTTTGGATATTTTTGGTTGTATATTTGAACCAAATAAATGCTGCGGACATAACAACCGGAGTCATTTTTGAGTTGTATATTTTAGATTTAATGCACAATTAATATGGGTGTGTTTGAGCAGCCAAATAATAACAGTAGTATTGCTAAAGTGCTGCTTAGTTGATGGAACGTCGCTAATTTCTTAGCGATGATCAATAGATTTTCAATATTTCGTTCAACGAACGCGCGTAATTGCCACATCTGCACAAATTTTCTAAGATTTTCCATTCTTGATTTAACTTAAACTGTTATGCCAATATTTTTCAGCCAGCTTTTTTCAAATAGATAATTTTTCCAAAAGCAAAATAAATTGCAGAAAAGATTACATAGTTAAACAGCCTTAAAAATCAGCTATGTTGGTTATACACAGAAATACAACAGAGGGTTGTGTCTCCGCTTTTCGCAAGCGTGGGATTCACCACGTGTGACACGTGTGATTCACCACGTCTAAGTCTCAGAATCCACGGTTAGGTACCGGCGGGTTTGTATGGGACTTAAGCTGTTATGCCAAAGTAAACACAAATCTTTACCGATAACAGTGTTATCGATTAATTTATCGAATTCTCGCAAAGTAATATTGCATTGTCATCGGAGTTATACATGTGTGCAAAAGTTCAGCTCAATCGGACACCGGGAAGTGTATCAAATTTAACTTGCAAGATTTCATTACATAACAACAGCCAGTGAAGGTAAATAAAAGCTTATAAAATCACCAGTATCGAAAAAATTGATTGAATCGTATCCGTCCGTCTGTCCGTTAACACGATAACTTGAGTAAATATTGAGATATCTTCACCAAATTTGGTACACGAGCTTATCTGGACCCAGAATAGATTGATGAGATGATGATAACCACGCCCACTTTTTATATATATGTATAACATTTTGGAAAACACAAAAAACCTGATTATTTAGTAAATAATACACCTAGAATGTTAAAATTTGACGTGTGGACTGATATTGAGACTTGATAAAAATTTGAAAATATCTTTTAAAATGGGCGTGGCACCGCCCACTTGTGATAACATCAATTTCACAAATATTATTAATCATAAATCAAAAATCGTTAAACCTATCGTAACGAAATTCGGCAGAGGTTGCCTTTACTATAAGGAATGCTTTGAACAAAAATTAACAAAATCGATTAAGGACCATGCCCACTTTTATAGAGAAGATTTTTAAAAGGGTCGTGGACGAACAAAATAAGCTATATCTTTGCAAAAAAGAGTTTTGTGTCAATGGTATTTCATTTCTCAAGTAGATTTATATCAATAAATAGGAAAATTTTCAAATTCAAAAAATGGGCGTGCCACCGCCCCTTTTATTCCTAAGCAATTTTCTATGTTTCGGGAGCCGTAACTCGAAGAAAAATTAACATATTGTAATAAAACTCGGTAAACAAATTTTCCGTATAGAAGAAAATATTTCTAGAAAAATGGAGGGGATCGGTTAAAGACCACGGCAACTTAGATATAAAACAAGTTTAAAAGGGTCGTAGACTACGATCTTTTTCCATCTAACTCTTTTCACTTTTTCTTAATCCTTTTATTCACTCCTCCCTTCTTTTTTTCGCTTCATCTATCTCTATCTTCGTCTTACTCTATCTCTTTCTCAGTCTCCTTCCCTCTTTTCTCTTATCTCAAGTTCTTCTCATTCTCCTTCATCCCTTATTGCCAGTCCCGGAAAAAGGATCGTGAATACTAATATAGGCAAATTAATATACCAAATTTCAGGCAAATTGAATAGGACGTATGTAAATAGGTAAGTGGGTATTATTAATTCATGTCTTTATTCCGGCTTCGCATGCATATTTATCAATATTGCCAGGTTTTGCGACTAAATCGAATAACGCAATGAAAATTACTTTAAAGCTCTCAGCAACAGCTTTCATTTGATATCCATATTGTATAAACACATTCTAGGGGTACACGGTTCCACGTTTTGGCCTATATCTCGACACTCTAGTCAACCAGGGGTATGCAAATTACCCTCTACAAAATATTAACATATACATGCAAAAATACCAAAAAAAAACTTTTGTTTACGAATTTTAAGGAAATGTTCAATATTTTTAACGAGAGTATTTTCCAAGAGATGTTTGCAGTCTTAACGATTTATGTTGCATTAACTTGGCAACAACGCATTGTAACAGAGCCTTAATAAATAATAAAATGTCACCCGTGTTCAAGTTGCTGCAACACCTGTTGTCTACCCACGGGTGTGGAACAACTTGAATACAGAGCAATTCGGCTGGGAGATTATTAATATAAATTTGGACAACAAGAAAACACGAACTAAGTGGTGAAGTTAAAATCAATTATTCAAGGTTCGAATCGAGCTCAAGGCCAGAACAATAATTTTTTCTAATGATAATTATTGTTATTTTTTAATTTTTCTAAATTTGAAAAATTGTATTTTGTTTTTGGAATAGTAAGTAGTCTCATGGGATTCCCTTCGAGGAAGGGGAAAACTTACAAAAGATTTTCCACCACCTCTGCTTCACGCTAAACTTACAGCCACCCCCCCTAAAAAGTGTTTTTCGGCCGAAACGCAAACTACCCCACGGTACGGTTGATCCCGCCGTTATCATTAAATTTTACACACCTGCGGACCGAAATACGCTGTTGAAAACGATTGCGAGCTTCAGGCGCCACAACAACACCAAAGGGCTGCGACTCGTGCATGTGGGAATAAATTCCAATGAGCCTATCTTTGTTAATGCATCGCTGACCAAAAACAACTATGAGATCTTCAAGGCTGCGATCCATCTAAAGAAGAGGAAAAAGGTTTCATCGGTGTTCACAATGCGGGGTGTGGTGCATATAAAGCGAAAATTCGGCGACCGACCCGAAGCAGTCCCCAGCCTGAGTTTTCTCGAGAGTCTCGACCTGGAAAACAATACTTCCTTTCGTGAAGACGTCACGCCGGTTGCGAACAACGCCCTGGAGGGCCACCAAAGGCTTAACTAACAGCCCCCTGCTAATAAATATTTCTCTTTGCTCTCTTCTAATCTATTCCTTCTCTGTCTTTTTCTCCACCTACAACATCACAAAATCATTAATTATGTTGTTAGCCAAATTCAGTGTAAATCATTCACTTAATTATTTTTATAATGTTGGTCTGCGATAATGAGTCCCCGAGTTCCAAAGACTGTCTATCTACTTTGTTGCGCATAGTCAGTAAAAAAGCCAACGGGCTGAAAGTTATTCATATCAATGCGCAAAGCCTTTATAAAAAGCTTGGCGAGTTGAGGTTTCTGTCAGAAGGCTCCGATATTGATGTCATATGTGTTTCAGAAACATGGTTTTCTTCGTTTCATAGAAATGATATGGTGAAGATAAATGGCTACCAACTTTTCAGAGTTGATAGAAGTGGTCATGGTGGTGGTGTTGCGATATATGTAAAAAGTAGTGTGTCCTGTAAATTGTGTTGTTGTTCTAGTCCAGGTGATCCTGTGGAATATGTGTTTGTTCATATGTTTTCTGATAATAATAGTAGGCTTCTTATCGGCTGTGCATATAGACCGAATCGACTAATAGATTTTTCCGCGTTTATTGAATTTCTTCAATCGTTACTATTAGACTATGACAATATTATCATCGCTGGAGATTTTAATAGTAACCTACTGGTGGATGCCACTTTAAAACAAAACATGGAATCTCTGGGACTTTTTCCCACAAACTGTGCTATACCAACGCATTTCACAAATACTAACTCTTCTCTATTAGATTTATTTTTTGTCAATGATCTTCATAAAATGATTCACTACACGCAACTATCCGCCTCCTGCTTCTCAAAACACGACCTGATATTCCTAAACTACAACTTCCAAACATCATGTAGGCCAAGTTCGTTCGCGTATCGCGATTACAGAAGTATAGATTATTATTCCCTTGCTGAGTCCGTTGAGTCGGTTGAATGGAGCTTGATTCGTACGTTAACATCGGTTGATGACCAGACAAAGTTTCTGCAGGATAATATAAATAAGTTATTCGATGATCACGTTCCACTAAAAATAAAAACACTTAAATACAAGAATAGCCCTTGGTTCAATGCTGCATTAAAACACCTTATCCACCTTCGTAACCAAGCCTATTCACGGTGGAAAAGGTACAAAACAGTCGAAGCGCATAGCTGCTTTAAAACAGCTCGGCTTATTGCAAACAAAGCCATAAGGCTGGCCAAGGCAAATTATTTTAAGTATAAGTTTAGTTCTGCTTTGAATACAAAGGAAAGTGGAACGAAATCAAACAAATAGGAATTGGTAAGCCCAAAAGTGACCTGTCTCATCCCCCTGATGTCGACATCAACGAAATAAATAATACTTTTGTAAGACTACCAAACTCAGCCGACAATGTGTGTATTGATAACTACTCCGTGCGTGTTAATGTTGACACTAGCCCTTTCGAGTTTGTTTGTGTCGATAATTGTGATGTTATCCAAGCCATACTTTCTGTGAAGTCTAACGCAATGGGGCTTGATGGTATATGTTCAAAGTTTTTAAAAGTCATTCTTCCCAAAATCCTTCCCCACATTACTTACTTGGTCAACTCAATTTTGACGACCGGTGTCTTCCCAATATACTGGAAAGCTGCAAAAGTTATTCCAATCCGTAAACAAAATAATGAGTATCGACCAATAGCCATACTCCCTTTCCTCTCTAAGGTCGTTGAACGTATTCTACATGGGCAAATCGTATCATATGTACATGAATACAAGCTCCTGTCAGATAGTCAGTCCGGTTTCAGGTCAAAGCGGAGCTGTACAACGGCACTATTATCTGTGACAGAAGAAATTCGTGAGCGAGTGGATGAAAGTTACATTGCCTTCTTAACACTTCTTGACCACTCCAAAGCTTTCGATTCTGTAGACCACACTCTGCTCTGTAGGAAGCTGGAAAACCTATTTAACTTCTCTGGTCATGCAGTTGCCCTTATAAGATCATATCTTGGCGATAGGACTCAAGCAGTATGTATAGATGGTGAAAAGTCTGACTTCCTTCATGTCTTAAGAGGCGTCCCTCAAGGCTCTATCCTGGGTCCTCTGTTATTTGTTCTGTACATCAATGACTTACCCGATGTCCTTAAGTATTGTAATGTTCATATCTACGCTGATGATGTGCAGTTATTTACGTGTTGTCCTCGTGATCAAACTAGCTTGTGCATAAGTAACTTAAACCACGATTTGAATCAAATATTTTCATGGGCTGCTATGAATGGCTTATGTATAAACCCGAATAAGTCAAAATGTATTGTTATTCATAGAAGGTCTTTTCCCACTGATGATTTAGAGAATGTAGTGTTCGACAATTCCGTTATAGAATACGTAGATACGGCGAAAAACTTAGGTGTAATTTTTAACAAAACATTGACATGGAAAGACCATATTTTTAGAACGGTTGGGAAAGTGTATGGAATGCTTCGTACACTATGGTTAACACAGTATTTCACGCCTTTGCACATACGACTACTTCTGGCTAAAGCGTACTTAATACCTACGCTACTCCATGGTTGTGTGATTTACTCAAACTGTGACTATCTGTGCAAGAACAAACTAAATGTTGTTTACAACAACATTGCTAGATATGTTTATGGGTTGAAAAGATTTGACCACGTATCTCAACATGCTGAAAGGTTGCTAAACATTTCTTTCGAAAATCTTTTAAAAGTCAAAACACTGTCCTTCCTCCATAAACTGATACACACGAAGGAACCTGACTATCTATATCGTAAGCTTATTTTTCTGCAATCATCAAGATCGGCGCTTCTTCTTAAGCACATCAGATACCGCTCGCTAACCTCTGAGCGCCAATTCTTTGTTACTGCAATACGTCTTTGGAACTTGCTACCTACTAGTCTTCGACTCTTAAGTAATGCTCTGCACTTCAGAAAAGAGCTAACATCATTTTTTAACGACTCTTAAACTGGATCTCAAATTGTTGTTGTTAAAATGTTCATTTCTAAGTCCTTTTCCTTTCTCTGTGTCTTCTTTCTTTGTTTGTTAAATACTATTCAATCTATAACCAGCCAAAGGTTATCATCACTACTGCTGTCTTTTAATATTTATTAACTACTTTTCTTTAGTTTTAAGATTTACATTTACATACATAAATATTTCACTATTGTCCGCTATATTTAATTTAATTTGATTAATCTAATTTATTATTATAAATGTTCAATTTTTATAGCTCATGCTATTCATGACTAGCACTGTTAAATAATTTGTCAAAATTGTTGTGCTAGGAACAAATTTTCAAATAAATACATACATACATTTTTCAAATTTAGAAAAATTAAAAATAACAATAATTATCATTAGAAAAAAATTATTGTTCTGGCCTTGAGCTCGATTCGAACCTTGAATGATTTATCAATAGGCCGATAAAAACAAAAACAATTGTTAATAAACCATGACCACTTGGGAATGTCAAACAAAGTAATTGACAATAAACAAAAAACCAGCATTATCAGTGATTTTCACCAGATGGCGCAACACTGAATAAATATAGTTGGTAAAAAGGAATAGAAGTAGAAAATTTGCCAGTCAAACAAACCACCGCTGTATAGCTAAATGGTTAGCGCAGCATGCCTAAATCGTACTGATGATGAAGGCTTAGCACGCTTCGAAATGGATATATCTGCGCAGCTATGGCAGGTTGTCTGAAAAATTTTCTACTTACTATTCCAAAAACAAAATACAATTTTTCAAATTTAGAAAAATTAAAAAATAACAATAACTATCATTAGAAAAAATTATTGTTCTGGCCTTGAGCTCGATTCGAACCTTGAATGATTTATCAATAGGCCGATAAAAACAAAAACAATTGTAAAATCAATTTGTACAAACTAAAATTAAAACTAAATAAGGTGTACAATTAACTGAGAACATTTATCATACGAAAACTCTAATAAATAAAAGAACAAAAACTTAAACAACAAATACGTGTTTGGTGTGGAGTGAGTTGGGGTCGTGCAAAGCGCACATGCAATTTTCAGAGGTTCCAAAATGGAACCTTACATGGCGACCGTGAGGCTAGAGCCTCAGCAGGCAACCGGATTTTGTTTGAAGAAGGTAGGTGGTGGTGTTAAATTTTTTTTGCAAAGGCAATTCTAGGTGGCAGTGGCAATGAAAATACACAATTTTAAATTGAGATAGAAGAAACTTTGTAATACAACAGAACTAACCCTACGTTAAATTGAGAAGAAATAAAGTACAGAAAGCGCTAAATAATAAAAATTGTCTAAAAACTACAACTAAATTAAACAGAAATAATACAAAAATTCTTTTAATTAACAAAATGTGCTAAAAACTACAAATAAATGGTACAGATATAATACAAATGTAATATAAAGCTAAAAATAGAAAATCTGGGACGAATATAATCACGCCATTGAATAACGGCACATATATATATATATATAACTCACGCCACTAGCCAACAGTAAAACATCGCCATTTTTAAACACCACCACCACCGCCAGCAGCAACAACGTCAGCAGCAGCAACAACACCGGCAGCAGTAATATTGGTGACTTCAGCTGCAGCCATCGTTCTAGCAGCAGCGACAATTAAGTATATATATATATGTATGTATCAAACATTTTTTTGCTTACGGTTTTTTTCTTACGCATATATGTATGTATATTAAAACATTAAAACTTTTATAAAATTCATTGCTTGCGCATTCCAATCAATAATTTAAAATTTAAAAATTAAAGGAAAAATTAATTTCGCATTTCATATAAATTTTGGATTTTAATAAACGGTGGTTTGTTAGAAAACCAATTAACTTTTCTTGACATATGCGGTGGCTCCGTTAAAAACCAATTAATTTTTTTTAATACATGCGATGGTTCCGGGAAAAACCAAATTGAGATTTTTTTTACATAAAGCGGTGCGTCCGTGAAAATATACGAATTTTTCTACAACGCGTGAATATAAATGGATCTTTTGAACAAGTTACAACAATTTTGAGATTGTTACCAATTAATACCTATGTATATACTTTTGTGCAAAGTTTAAATTCAATTACTTCTTAAAGATTTCTTCTATACAAGTATAATGCAGTTTTCATTAATTCTTCAAATAAATAGTTAAATATTTCTTTAGCGACTATTCACCTGTAAATCAGTTCAATTTTAAAATTTTTTTTTCCTCAATATTTCAGCTTAAATATAAATTCAGACATTCAAATAAGTACTTCATTAATTTCATAGTTTGAACTGAATTATTTTGCTATTCTGATAACTACATATGTACCTTAGAAGTGGTAAGCAAGTGCAAAAAAATTCAGACTCAGAATCCGATTCCGATAATTCAGCCTCAAGCTACGAAAGTTTAGCTTCATCCTCGACCGAAGAAGTCACAAACCAGGAAAATAGATTTTCTTTGTCAACAGATTTTCCATGCTTCGAAAATTCTTCCATTAAAAATTCAACTTCTAATTTAGATTCAAATCTTAACGATTCAAATAGTGCAAAACTAACTTCAACTTCTTTTACTTTAAAATCAGATCTTAACGATCCAAACAGTACAAACGTGGCCTCACCTTTTGCTAATTCAGCTCCAGATCTTAACGATCAAATCATGGCAACACCAGAGGATAAGAGAATTGTTATTAACACATGTGCTAATTCTATTAGAGAAAACTACAGTGGTGATCCTCTAGCACTTGATTCTTTTATAGACAAAATTGCATTACTTGAACAATTCGCTACTGCAGATTTGACTGATACTTTTATAGCGTTCTTAAAATCAAAACTTGAGGGTAAAGCCCGTGAAGCAATACCAACACAGGTAACTTCAGTCAACGAAATTAAAACAGCTCTACGTAATGGGATCAAACCGGACAACTCGAAAGTTGTAGCAGGGAGAATTGCAGCGTGCCAGAGTTAGTACAGCTAAGCAATAAACGAAAATTAACACGATACCATGGAATTGGTAACAAGCAAATAAAAATGTATGGTATTTTGCCTTGTAAATTTATATTTCGTAAGCATTGTATCATTCACAATTTTGTTATTTTGCCAGATTCGGATGCAGTTGTTCCAGTATTGGTTGGACGGGACCTGTTAACAAAATTGCGAATAATGTTGTCCCATTTAATAAAATTAGTTATAATCCAAATGAATTGTTAAGCTTGAACTTTCAAAATAAATCCCATCTTTCGGATATCCTTGTCAGTACACTTCGCTCCTTTTATTTATATAAAAGTCCACAAGTTGTTGACCAGGTTGCTTTCATAGAAAAACAAAACAATGTAAACTTAGAAATGTCAGAATTAGAGATAAGCGAGAATTGTTATCGTAATAATATCAATATGGGAAAATTGATCGATAAAGGTGTAAATGATTGCAATGAAATTATTTTATCTGTTGATGCAACTGAGGAAGAGAATGTTAGCGATTATATTAATATAGATCCAAAATTGAATAAAATAGAATCAGATATCCTTCGCGCTATAATATTGAATAAATGTAAAAGTACTAGCAGAGCGATTGTCAGCGGGTATTCGATGAAAATCAAATTGAAAAATGATACACCAGTGTTTAGTAGTCCGAGGAGGCTATCGTTTAAGGAAAAAATTGAGGTCCAGAAAACTATTGATGAATTATTGGCTAAAGGTATTATAAGACAAAGTGAGTCACCTTATGCGTCGCCCATAGTTTTGGTACGAAAAAAGAATGGTTCATTGAGAATGTGCGTGAACTATCGGGCGCTCAATAGTTTAACAATACGTGATCACTATCCGTTACCTCTTATTGAAGATTGTTTAAGCTATCTAGGAGGAAAAACGTATTTCAGTACTCGTGATTTGAATGATGGCTTCCACCAAGTACCAATGAGTGAGGAGTCCATACCACTGACGGGTTTTGTCATGCCAATGGGTCAATACGAATATTGCTATATGCCATTTGGACTGACCAATGCACCTGCAGTTTTCCAGCGCTTAATTAATAAAATTTTAAAACCACTTATTGATGCTGGTAGGATTGTAGTGTATTTAGATGACATTAATGTGGCTACCAAAACGTTTGATGAGCATGTTGAAATATTGAAGCAAGTAGTAGATATATTAAGTGCTGCTGGGTTGCAATTAAATTTGTCAAAGTGTCGATTTGCATATAAAGAAGTTGCATACTTAGGATATTGTGTAAATGATAGGGGTATAAGTCCAAACGAAGCACACCTTAAGGCAATTAAAAATTATCCGATTCCTACTTACTTTAGACGCTTTGTCCCAAGTTTCTCCCGGATTGCGGCCCCTTTAAATCAGTTGACGCGTAAAGATGTAAAGTTTGAGTGGACAGATGAGTGTATGAGTAGCTTTGCAACATTGAAAGATAAATTGACAGAAACCGACTGTGTTATGTATATGCGATCCACAACGTGAAACCGAGCTGCATACAGATGCGATTGCTCGGGGTATGGAGCGGTATTATTAAAAAAGCAGGATGACAAAAAACTCCATCCGGTTGCATATTTTTCTAAAACAACTACTGACGCAGAATCGAGATATCATAGTTTCGAGTTGCAAACGCTTGCGATTGTTAATGCATTGGAGCGGTTTCGTACATTTTTGGACGGGGTTCCTTTTGTGCTTGTTACGGACTGCAACTCGTTGGTGTTGACATTGGGAAAAAAATTGTGAACCCTCGTATTGCGCGGTGGACTTTGAACTTCTCAAATTTTGATTTCGTTGTAAAGCACAGGGGAGGGGATCAGATGTCACATGTAGACGCTTTGAGTAGGGTACCGGTGTGTTATATTGGGGAGAATGAGGTGATATAAATA